>ML777057.1:0-27109 GCA_009831015.1 Picea engelmannii | reverse complement strand
AGGATGATGAAAAATTGTAGGGGAGGGGGAATGCAACATCCCCACTATAATCTTGAGTTTAATTAATGCTTAATGTAGATATAATGTGTGGGTATGACCAAAGTGATGTATATGTAAAATGTATTTCTGAATTTTAATAACAAAATATGATTCTAGCTCTTAAGAGGACATGGACATATATGGGGGATGAATTAATCCACAAGAGAGGGGAGGGTCTAAGAGAATGGTCAAGAGGTGTCCAAGGGGGAATTATCCATGTCTATTAATTCAACAAATTTTCCTAAATTTGATATTGGCATATGCACCTTCTAATTTTTTATTGAGAGTTCCCAAAGCCAATAATTGAATAAATGTAAGTGGTTGGGTGTCAGTGGTCACATCCCATAGTTATTGGGCACATGGGTGTATGATTACAATCATTTTTGGGGAAGAGTGCGAGTCAAGAAAGTAAGCAAAAGGAGATAAATTCATATGGGAAACTACAACAATTTTTATGCATTCATTTTTGTGCATGAATAACAAGTAGAGAGAAAAAGGGGGAGATATGAAGCTAGAAAATCCATGGAGGATGAATTCTATAACATGTTGGAGAAGATCTGGAAAATTTTTGAGCTGAATATTGAAGAACCATTTTTTCATCCCTAAAGAGTGAACTCATGTGTGAGTTGCACTGTAACAACACGTGCTTAATGTTGTTTACTGATAGGTTTTCCTACCAGTGAGCTCCATTTAGTTCTCAGCAGAGACATTCCTGGTTACTTATGCGAGAGAGACCTTGATAAATGAATGGGATGCCTAAAGGACTGGGATCAGTGAATGGGTACATTCCTTGGGTTGGGAAAGTTGAGAGGAAGAGAGCTCGTGGAAAATCGAGATTTTTGTAGGAAAATATCAGTTGGTTGTGGGGTTTTTGAGTTGTGAGTGGACAATGAGAGGCTTCCCTCTTTTGTGAATTACTAGCCTCAACTCGAGAGTGACTTTTTGTTGATATTTGGAAAAAACAAGTCTATGGTTGGGTGCAAAATCCATCCCAAGAATCTTGTTGCACAACTAATTTGAAAGATAAGTGTTTTATCTATTTTATTTATTGTATTTATGATTTAAGTTGTTGTGCATGAACTATGTGTATTTGAGAAGAATTTATGTGATGCTATGTTGGTTTATTAACTGCATTTCATGTTTATTTTAGCATGTTTTAGATGCATCTAATTTATGGAAATAGAAAATAGTTAAATATGTATGTAAATCTTATTTGGAGGCTATAGGAAAACAATCAGATATCAAAAACTAATTTTTTATGATTATTATACACCATAATGTTCCTCAACTGATCTTGGGGACATTATAGGCCAAGAGTAAGCTACAAGAAGCCAAACATTACAAGTGGATGGGGTTTTTACAATAGTTTCATCTAGTCATAAAGTATAAGAAGGGTAGCACAAACATGTTGGCATACATGCTTTCAAGGCCACCCACATCGAAGATTACAACTTTGAGAATTCTAATGCACATGAAGCCTTTTACCCATGAATCATGCACAAAGGCATATAAAGAAGATGAGGACTTCAAGGAGGTGTTCCAATAGCTACAGGATAAAATTTGTATAGAAGAACGTGACAATAAGGATGTCTATTATCTCCATAATGGGTTATTCTATAAGCTAGACAAGATACGTGTTCCCAAAGGTGAAATATTGTAGTTGATCATAGAGGATCACACCTCCAAGGTTGTAGGACATTTTTGTATTGGGAAGATGGTTCCTGAATCCTAACTTAAAAAGGTATGTGTATTGGTCTAGAATGCAATAATATGTATCATGGTATATTGAAGGATGCATACTTTGTTTTACCAACAATTCTAGTAATAGGAAGCAAGGTCTATACCATCCCTTACCTTTACCCACTCGACCTTTGGAAAGCATTTCCATGAATTATGTGGGAGGTTTACCAACAACCAAGAATGGACATGACTATATATTTATGGTAGTTTATGTGTTCAATAAGATGTTCATTCTCATACCTTGTAAAAATACCATCAATGGATAAGAAGCAACAAAAATTCTATTTGAACATGTCTAGGTGCACTTTGGAATACCAAGGAGCATCATCTCAGACATGGATATTAGATTTCTCAGTACATTTTGGACTACATTATGGGCTGAGATGGACACTAAATTGAAGTGATATACAACATTAGATCCATAGATATATGGATAAAACAAAGTAGTCAAGAGGAATTTGGTACATATTTTGAGGGGTTACAATTATAAGTATATGAATATTTGTGATCAAAACATGATCTACATGCAACACTCTTATAATAGAGCATTCCCCACTTCTATTGGTAATTCACCTTTGGAGATTTTCTTTGGGTATTTTCCACCTTCACCCTTGGATGTTTTATATGGACATCAAGGAGGATTGAGGGAGGACCTCACCGGAGATGCATTGAGAGCATTGTTTTTAGAAGATTAGGAAAATCCATTTACAAGTACATGAGAAAATGAAGCAGTCATAAGGAAAATACAAGGCCAAAAATGATTAACACGGAATTGATAAGTCATTCAAAGTGAGAGATAGATTTTGGATATAGTTGAATAATGAAATACTTCAAAGCCTTGGTAAGAAGATCATGGATAAACTATATTGTTGGCACAGGGGCAAACCCAGTGTTCAACTCTACAATGCACCAACAAACCCTAACTACTGGCCCTTTTGGCAACACCTACGAAGCAGATGCAGTCTCACCCGAAGTAGAGATAGGGGGGTTGCAGGACACAGGTGTCTACAACCAGAGGAAATGCAAAGGGATTCCAAAACACAACGCAAACAATCTAGATATTATTTACCATTCTTAATCTTACTTCATGAAGTTATATCTCTGATCTAACACAACAATGCAGTAACAGTATTACAAATAGAAATTAACACAACATCAACCACAAATACAATAAGATATATGTGGTTCACCCTCTATCTAGGGATACATACACATACAATTCTATCACTCTTTCTCTTCTCTCCCTACACACCCAGTTGCAGGATTGATCTTTGCACCCAGCTGAAGATCCTGAATACAGACTCAATATTTCCCTCGACAACAATAATTAACAATGAACAATAACCAACATTAACCAATGAACTAGGAATTGACCCTCCTAGGTCTTCTAGACCTATATTTATACATTACATGACTCTCAGACAATTGTAGACCGAAGTCTAGGTGTCAAAACCCTAGATCCAAAACCCTAGTTGAAAAACCCCTAGGTCCACTTGACCCGTGTTTTTGGGGCTTCACTAGCTTGTCCTTCCTCCTTTTCTATGAGGTTCTCCAAAGTATCCGTTGGTGTCTTTTTCTACTTGTTGATTTGTCACGATCCATATTCTTCGATGCTTTATCTTCCTCGATCTTCTCTTTCAATGACTTTCTTTCCCTTTACTTCGCTCCTTCTTTTCGGATTCTTTAACCACTTAAACCCTTCCTTGGTTTATGTGGTTTCCACACAGTTCATACTTTGCCTTTCTTCCTTAATCTTCGCTTCCTTACATAACCAAGGGCCAACAAGCCCCTAACACTCACATGTGACTCATCCCGAGTCACTGCAAGATTGAACCTTTTGTTTTACTTTGACTACAGACTGAGTAGAGAAGCCTATCCTTTCTGCTCTGTCCCTCCCTATCATGTGAAAACTATCTTTTCTGTGTCTGGTACCCAGTTTCAACTGCACCTAGTACCTAGAAACTTCTTCTTCTTCTTTTACTGAGAGTCGCGAGGTAGTTAGTTGTCATAATACAATTTCAACCGGATCCCATTTACCAAACCTTCTTTCCATTCTCCATTAAGGGTCTTCAACTGCACAAATCCTCCTTCTGTAACATAGGAAACTTCAAATCGTCCAAGCCAATGTGTCCTAAACTTCCCTGGATGATTCATAAACTTCTTGTCATATAACAATACCAAATATCCTTTCTTGAATTCCTTCCTCTTGATATGTCTATCATGGTAATCCTTTTCTCTTTCTTTTTGTACCTACTGATCAAATCCTGCGGTGAACTTGTCTTCCTCTAGTTCCATCAACTGTGCAAGCCTATATTGAACAATGCATGTGTCATCCATGCCTGTGAATGCTTCAATTATTAAAATAGGAACCAATTATTCCATAGGTACCACTCCTTCCAAGCCATATACTAACTTAAAGGGAGTCTTCGTTGTCAGCTTATTGCAAGTAGTTTTATAAGCCCATAATACTTCTGGAATTCTTAAATCCAAATCGTCTCTGTTAATAATGCATATCTTGGTCAGTGTTGTCTCCAAGATATTATTGAAATCTTCGACTATACCATTCTCCTATGGGTGGTATGGAGTGTTCTTCTGATGGTGAACTTCAAATTCTTGAGTCAAGGCTTCAATAGTGTTGTTGATGAAGTGTGTGCCTTGATCACTCATGAGGATCTTCGGGCATCCAAATTTGGTTATAATATCCTCAAAGATGAATTGTGCAACTATAGCTATGCTAAAATCTTTAACTTCTCTTGCATCTTCCCATCTGGTCAAATACTTTGTAGCAGTGATGATGTATCGAGCTCTTGTGCACTTCCCTGGTGGGTTAACATGTCCCACAAATTCAATATCCCATTTCTCGAATACTTGTAATGTTAATTGTGGTGCCAATGACATCTCATCCCTTCTAGACGACTTTCCTACTCTTTGACACATATCCCAGGCTCTGTAGTATTCCTTAGCATATTTATGTAAAGTAGGCCACCAGAGGCCAGCTCTGAGAACCTTCTGCACTATTGCTTTCCCTGCATAGTGTCCTCCTGCGATTCCTTTATGTGATTATACAAGAATCAATGGTCTTTCAACCTCCATAATGCATCTCCTCAAGATATCATATGGTCCCATCTTATACAACTATCCAACTATAAGTTTAAAATATATAGCGTAGACTACCAACTGTTTCTTCTGAATGATTGTATACTCGCGAGGTGCCATTCCTGTGGACAAGAACTAAACTATCTCTGCGAAGTGATCATCAAATTTTCTAATGGCCAACAACTGTGCATCTGGTAGTGTATCCTCTAAGCTAGTAGGTTCCTCTCCATGTTCCAACCTGGATAAGTGATCAAGTCCTTTATTCATTCTTCCTAGCTTGACCACAATCTCAAAGAATACTCCTGGAATAGTAGTATCCATATTCATATTCTTCCCCCCAACACCGGCTTGTTGACTAAGTATTTCAAGTCAGAATGATCACTAAACATATTAAAATGTCCTCCCAACAAGTAGTGTCTAAACTTTTGTAGCACATATATTATCATAGCTAAGCCTTTCCTTTCAGTGGTAGTATAATTCCTTTCAGCTGTAGAAATATTTCTGCTAGCAAAGCCTATGGGGTGGTCAATGTCTCCTGCACCTGACTGTGCTAAAACTACTCCTAATGTAATGGATGAAGAATCAACATGAACATCGAACTCTTTACTCCAATCTAGAAAAATCAAGATAGGCCCAGTGACCATTTTCTACTTTAGTGTGTCAAAGCTCTGTTGGCATTCTTCTGTCCATTGGAAGTTACTATGTTTATTTAATATCTTCTCCATGGGTGTTGTTATCTGCGCATAACCCGTAATGAAATTCTTGTAGTATCCAGTGTGCCCCAATGCAGTGTGCATATGTCTAACCAAAGTGGGAGGAGGTAGATCAACAATGATGGAAATCTTGGAAGGATCCACCAACAACCCCTACTTACACAAAATGTGTCCTAGCAGCACTCCAAAGGGTGAAAAGAAAATACATTTTTTCAAATTCAGAGCAATCTGACATTGGCTTCACTTATCTAACATCAATCTAAAACATTCAATGTGATTTTTTAGTAAGCTAAAGATAGTCCAATCATCAAAATGTGCTTCCAAGAACTCATGTAAGAAGTCCTTAAACTCTTCGACCACCACCATGGAAAATATGGATGGTGCATTCTTCAAGAAAAAAGGCATCACAGTGTATTGAAAAGAACCCCATTCTGTTGCAAATGTGGTCTTATGTCAATCTTCCTTAGTGATTATGATCCGATGATAACCTAAAAATCCATCTGTGAATGAGTAAACCTCCTATCCTCCTACATTATCTAGAACTTCATCAGTAAAGGGTGTAGGGAATGGGTCATGTAGGTGTGCATCATTTAGTTTTCTTAGATGAACATGCATCATTCTGATTTCTCCTAACTTCTTATCTTGGACCACCATAGGGCTGATCCATTCAGATTCTTCAACTGGTTCTATGATTCCTGCTTCTAACATTCTATCCAACTCAATCCTAACTTTCTTCTTATACTTGGGATTAAGTATGTAAGGTCTCTTCTTGATAGGTCTTGCATCTTCTCTTAAGGGTATCTTCATTTATCCCATGGGTCCTTTAATTCCCTTCATGTCTATGAACGTGGTTGGAAACAAGTCCTGATATTCATGCAATAGCTCTGTGATCTTGCTAATAGTAGCATCATCCCAATAGTCTCCAACATTTGCTAATTTAGGTGTTTTCATTGTTCCAATATTAACCTTCTTAATTTTAATGGGTTGTCCAATAAAAGGTAGTCTGATCCCTAGTCCTTCTATGTCTCGGTGACCTTCAGTTTTTACTATGTTTACATATCTAGGGTTATCATCCTCATCAACATTAATACTGTAACATCCCTATAATCTCTGAAAAAGGTGCAGTCCATTCATCTTCCTCTTGTTCCAAAGGGAGGTTAGGGGCTTCCTCAAAGAGTTTATGTCTTACAATTTCTAAATCTGGATATACTGTAGGGTACTGACTTTTAAATAAAAAGGTAGCTATAAAGTTTTGAATCATACCATACCAATCTGAAGTGGCTATGCACAGTTTGTCTTGAAGATACCAGTTGATAGGTGTAGTATCCAAAGTGTTAATGAACTTATGTACCCAATTCTCTTTAGGAATACTGCTCTAGGCTTCCTCACAGCTTCACAAATGGTCCTTAGGGAAACTCTAACCTGTGTATCGAACTTCGCATCCTTCGAATTGGTCTGAAAAGTGCATTGTCATCAAGGTGCGACATTGTACCCACTCCATGATTTTATTCTTATGTGTTCCCTACCATCTTGCTGGCGTTGATTTCAAGGATTCGTGTAGTGCCAACAACCTCTGTTGTACCGGTACAACTCCTTCAAATTCCAATAAAAATGTCTCTAAATGATTTAAACCATTAGATGTGGGAAGATTACTTACTTCTATACCAATCTAATGAACTACCTTGGTCAATCTGGCACATCTCCACATAGAGACTTCATACATTCTTTTCTGCCAGTTCTCCAATGCTTCCTCTAAATCTGATGAGCATGCACTTTTGGTTCGCCAGCTTAAATTTCCATCTACTGTAGGATTAATGTAATCTTGTTATCTTGATGTTAATTTATATATGTTATCTAATTCATATGCGTGATCTTCTTCCCTAATAGGTTCTGTGTATCTGGGACCTTCATCGGGATAAAGAGGTGTAATGACCCTAAGGCCATCACCTTCAAATGTCATTCTTCTATTTTTTAGGTCAACAACAGTCAAATTGTTGAAATCCCAATCAATACCCAAAAACATAGGATAAGGAAAACTATCATCAACAATCTCAATCACTTCGAAGTCTATGAACGTCCTTACCCCATCGATGTCCATAGGGAAATGATCCAGTCTTCCAAAGGGGCTTATTGCCTGCTGATTAGCCATCTTGAGCCTGATAGGAGAGTAAATAAACTTAGGTTTTCCCATCAGTGCCCAGGTCTGCTTCGTCATAACATTGACTTCTGATCCTAAGTCGAGGACCACGTAATCTATGTCATAGTCTCCAATCTGAGCATTAAGGTTTAGTTCCTTGTTTTCCTTTATCTTTCAAGATACTTGATGTATTTCTTTATTCAGTGGAGGATCTACCCTTCATATCTCATATTGTCTTATCGAGTGTTGTATCTCTTTCACAACTCTTTCATCCTTAATAAAATTAATGCAAGTACATAGGAATTCCATAATCTTTCTTACCTCTTTTCCTTTCCTGGGCGAGGCAGGTTGATCAAATGCTATAGGCATTCCACATTCTCTTAGTTCTGGTTGTGCCCTAGATGAAGAAGCATGTTCTTTGAAAAATTCTCTTCTTGCTTCATCAAAAGTCCTCTTCTCTTTCCTTGGATCAAACAACTGTGTTTTATCTGCAACTCTTATGATCCTTGATCCCTTTGTAGTATTTCCTGGAGTTACCATGTCTTCTCCTGTAACAACTCCTCCTCTAACAATCACAATGATTCTAGGGTCCTCACAACGAGGTTCTGCTGATATCAATTGGACTTGTTCGTTTCCTCCTTGTCTCTCCTGAAGTTTGGCTAACAATACTGGACAATATTCATTGACATGATCAAATGAATTATAGTAGTTACAAGTAGTGCAAGGGTTCTGAAAATCTCTTTCTAAATGTCCTAGCTGTGCATAGTTATAGAAAATGATTTGACATCGACCTCAGCCCATGCCTCCTCCTCCTCCTCTTCCTTTGAATCCACCACGAGGGTTAAAGTTTCTTGTACCTGGGGAGTTTAACTGTGCATTGTTTCCTTCTTATTCTACTTCTCCTTGAATTATATATGTATCCCTTGATATTTCATGGATGAGATCATACGCCCTAAAATCCTTCTCATCGTGCCCCACAAATTTGCAAAATGTACAATAAATATTGGTAGGCATCTGAACATATTTTTTCATATAATAAAATTCACTAGGGCGATGTCTAGTTCTACATACCTCGTACCAGAGTACAATAGCTTGCTTCAAAGGACTAGGTGCTCCAGAGGTCGAGTATTCATGAAATAGGGGACAATGCTCTTTGTCACAGCCCTCTGATTTACATCTGATACACCAGATATCTTCTCTTTTCTCATTTTCTTTATCTTTCTTCATATCTTCAACCTGTAAAGATAAACTGGTTCACTGGTTCAAAATCTGACTCATACCTAGATTGGATTCTCCTACATGGGTTGCTTCTAGTTTCATGGCGATCTCCAATGCTTCAGCCTGTGAAGAAACCTTCTATTTCATCAAAGGAACTTTGATGTGTGGTAGGAGAGAAAATATGAACCATTATTTATTCTATTCGTTTGGGATCTGAAAAATCAAACGACCTGTTAGAGTCTTAAACCTCTCATCAAATTCCCAAACAGGTTGAATCACCTTCTTCTTGATTTCCTTGAACTCAGTAATACATTGTGACTCTGACTTAGGTTTATTGAATTCTTCACTCATCTTAGTCTTAATGTCATTCAACGGTTTAGGATGTCCAAGTCCCGAATCAAACTTCATATACCAACTCAACGTGCGGTCCCTCAACGTAGTTCTAAACTGAGTTCTCTTAACAAATTCCTCAGTGACTTGCTGTATGCTCCATACAGCTTTGTATAAGAACCAATGTTGATCAGGATCTTCCGATCCATATCCTCTAAAGATAGGTAACCTCATTTCATCTGCCATAGATATTCCTTGGTTTCTTGACTGAGTATGTGCTAAATTGCTCGTAACATTACTTTGATTTCTCTGATTACTTTGGCTACTCTGGTTACTTAATGATTCTAAAACAACAGGTGGAGTAATAGTAATTACTTCGAAAATAGATGAAGTTCCTGAAGTTTCAAGTTCTCCTCGACAAAGTTCTTCAGTCCCTACTTCTTTTGTTATTGAGGACTCTGACTTCTCTTCGTCAGACAACTCTGCTTCTTCTCCAGTGTAGAATCCCTTGTCTCTGTAATTCTTCTTAAACAAGTTCATGAGAGTAATGTATCTAAATGATCTCCCACTACACATGTGTCCATCCTCTGTGTCACTATCGTTGTCTGAATTCTTGAACCTTAGGTTCACTGTATCATTAGGATATTCTTCTCGTGCAATACCATCTTAATCCTTATCTTCAAAAAGTGTAGGAACTTTCCTCTAGGTCCCTTAAAGAAATACCTCCCTTCTTGACTATATGATTCAACTCTGTCAATGGAAAAATTAGTAATGTACTCTTCAATAGTGCTATCAAACCAGATATTCATTGCTATAGACACAACTTTATCAACTCTCTTGACCTTCTTGATCAACACTGTTGTCCAAACCACATGTGGTCTAGATCTGATCTCAAACTGGGTATCTTCTAATCTGGCTAACCACTCGTATAACACCTTATGAATTATTCCAAAGAAAATTTTGTGTATGTCAGTAAACATGTACCTTCCCAACCAATATTCTATACTAATGCTAGGATTCTTGTTCTGATCTTCAACGAAGTCCCTTTCTTGTTCTTCTATCCACTTCTAATTTTTTTTCTTCGATGAAAACCACCTTGACATTCCCTCAAAAAGATTCTTGTCCTGGCAATAGAACCATTTGTTGGAACAGGGGCAGACCCAGGGTTCAAATCTATAGCGCACCAACAAACTCTAACTATTGGCCCTTTCAGCAACATCTGTGAAGCAAATGCAGTCTCACCCGAAGTAGTGATAGGGGGGTTGTAGGACATAGGTGTCTACAACCATAGGAAATGAAAAGGGATTCCAAAACCCAATGCAAACAATCTAGATATTCTTTACCATTCTTAATCTTACTTCGCGAAGTTATATCTCTTATCTAACACAAAAATGCAGTACTAGTATAACATATAACAATTAACACAACATCAACCACAAAGATAATAAAATATACATGGTTCACCCTCTCTCTAGGGCTACGTCCACAAAACTATGTTTCTTGATATATTAGATTAAAACATACAATTCTATTTGCGCACTTAGCTGCATATCTCTTTCTCTTTCTCCCTTTCTCTTCCCTCCTTGCACACCCAACTTTAGGGTTGATCTTCGCACCCAGTTGAAGATCCCAAATAGAGACTCAATATTTCCCTCAACAACAATAATCAACAATGAACAATAACCAAAATTAACCAATGACCTATGAATTGACCCTCCCAGCTCTTCTAGACCTTTATTTATACATTACATGACTCTGAGACAATCGTAGACCAAAGTCTAGGTGTCAAAACCATAGATCCAAAACCCTAGGTCCACTTGACCCATGTTTTCGGTGCTTCACCAACCTGTCCTTCCTCCTTTTCCGTGAGGTGCTCCAAAGTATCTGTTGGTTTATTTTTCCACTTGTTGAGTTGTCCACGATCCATATTCTTCAATTCTTTATCTTCCTCGATCTTCTCTTTTAACGACTTGCTTTCCCTTTACTTCGATCCTTCTTTTCTACTTCTTTAACCACTTTGACCCTTCCTTGGTTTATGTGCCTTCCGCATAGTTCATACTTCTCCTTTATTCCTTAATCTTCGCTTCATTACATAACCAAGGGAAAACACGTATGTACCTTTTGAGGTATTGGAGAAGGTGGGAGATAATTCCTACAAACTTTGTATACCCCAATACATGCACATTTATTTAGTAGTGAATATGGATAATTTGAAATTACATGAGCCTTCCATGTTGGATCAGGAGGTGGAGAAGGTCCTACTACCATAGAGGAATTTCCACCAACGTCTTAGGAAAAGTTGGCAAAAGACACAATTTTTTAGAAGAAGTCCTAAACTACAAAACAGGGGCAACATGACCTTTGGCAGATTGGGTTGAAACAACAACTTCTAGGAAAAGAGAAATGTTACTCTAGGGAGAAGGTAGAGGAAACATTTCCTCACCTTATTCAATAAATATTTTGGAGACCAAAATTCTCCCTAAATGGGGAGTTATGTTTTGGCTTGGACTATTATATAATTTTTCATCTATCTCGTTATTTTTTGGGTGGAAAAATTGGAGGAATAAGACTAGAGAGACACTTTAGTGGTATGTCGCAATTTGAAAAATTGGGTCCAAAAAGTCATTTGAAATCTTTTGGAGTAAATTTGAGACATCAAACAATACTCTTTTTGGTTCCAAACCCTACTTCTAATAAATATTCCATGTTCTACACATTCAGGCCTTTCCAATGGTGCAAGAATCACCTCAATAGAAGCTTGTATGAAAACGTTATGCCTCCCACAAGTTGACCTACAATGTTGACTATCATGCTACGAGAGGATGCCACATAAACCCCCATTAGTGACTTATATGGGACTGGTCATGTGTGTAATTTCAAGAATATTATGGAAGGGAAAAAACCTTATCACAATTGAGGGATGAAGAAGTCAAAACCCTATCCCTAGATGGATATGAGGTGATGTTAAATAGATGGTCTCTTGGAGGAGAATGGGTTCCATTGTTTTTCCTTTTATATTGTTCTATAGTTGAGAAAAACATTCGAGATTGGTATTTTGTGAGCATAACAGAGGAGGAGGATAAGTTTGTAGAAATCGTTCAGGCCAAAGTGTCAAAGTTAACTCCATAGTGAGTTCCCATTCCTTTGTATGTGAATTTTATAACTGAAGGAAAGAGAGAAACACAAAGGCGTCACCTTCTAGTTGATTTTTCTCTTGTATTTGGTTTCCCAAGTCAAATTTTATGTTCATTTATGTGTATGTTTTGTATTGTTTCTCATTCTTTCATTTTTATATTTCAATTATTTATTAAATTCAAGAAAACATAGTAATTAACTAATTTGGGATTTAAGTAAATAAACTAAAAAAGTAAAGGATTTTAGAATAATTTAAGATCTGTTATGAAAAATAGTTCTAGTGGAATATCCATGGTCATTTACAGATCATCTTGGTATTGGATCAGTTTTCTTTGGGGTATTTTTGGCAAGTTGTAGGGATCCAATACTCAATTTAAGAATAAAGTCACAAAACCCTATCCATGGTCGACATGTTTGTTCATAAAAACCCTCAAGATCTAGAAAAATAAGGATTTGTGAGGCTACAAGATCAAGCCATTGACATATATCATAATATGTCCCTCCTCATGGTGGATCTATCAAGGAAGCTCATATTATACAGAGAGGCTAGAGGCTCTAAATCTAAGAACAAATCAAAAGGGAAATCAAGAGATAATGAATACCCATAATAGGAGTAGAGGAAATAACCTGAGAAATAGAATCTCAGCTTCAGTTTCACTAACCCTTAACAATTCCTATTCAATATGGAAATTAAAGTGGACATAAATCCAGTTACCAAGGTGATTTTGATGCATTAAAATTGAAAAATTAGTTGTAGAAATAAGAATTTTATTTCATTGTTCATGAGATCTACAAGAAAAATATATCATTGTCTAGATTGAAGTTAGAGGACCATGCTTTAACATATACACTTAGGCTAGAGGTTGATCCATCAATAACTAGGTGGGAGAATTTGAAAACCATCATTAAGTCCTAGTTCAACCCTATTGGGTATGTTGAGGACCAATGGATCCATTGACATTACTTCAAGAAAATGAAAGGTCAGAGTGTACATGAGTACAGCACCAGACTCATAAAGTTGACCATCATATTGGGTATCTCTCCCAAGAACCCAGATGTAATCCTAAAGTATTTGGGAGGTCTACATAATCATATATGCAAGAAAGTGTTACTTTTCAAGCCAAGGAAAGTGGACAAGGCATGTCTACATGAAAAATATCTAGAAATCATAAGCCACAATAAAGGACAACCAAGCGGTTCTAAGCATAAAGAGAACTAGGAATCTTCAACTGAGGGGAAGAAGAAGTGGAAGGGGGGGAAGGATAAGAACATGACAACCACCAAACATCAGTTCAAGGATACCAACAAAATTTTTAACCATTGTAATATTTATGGTCACAATGATGAAAAGTGACGAAAAATACATCAAGAGATGAACCCAGAGAACCATAGTAAAGATGCAAATAAAAAGAATATTCTAGCCATGGATTCGATCAATTAGGTCAAAAGTAGCACCGATGTGGATGAGAATATTTTCTTCCCATCAGTT
The DNA here is from genome assembly GCA_009831015.1 of Picea engelmannii. Lineage (NCBI taxonomy): Eukaryota > Viridiplantae > Streptophyta > Pinopsida > Pinales > Pinaceae > Picea > Picea engelmannii. The sequence goes on along the minus strand of ML777057.1, from coordinate 13,212 downwards.
CAGAAGGAGGTGAATCTAAGTAGCCTTCATCACCAACAAGAGGAGATGAACAAAATATTCTACATCAATATCTAGGCCAATAAGACCAATATAGACACTATGTTTGACTCTGGTTCACAGGCTAATCTCATAGAAGTGGATGTGTGTTATAGTCCAAAATTCTACATCTATTCATCCAAGACATTGATTCATCCATTTGCATACCTTGCTAAAAATATTGTTGAGGATTCCTTTTAAAAAATCATTTTTTGGATAGTGTATTCTCCCTGATGCACTAATATCCTGCATAAACACGTGTGTTTCTTGATAGTTATTGCATGTACATACACTTTTTTCATGCTAGTTAGCTCGTGTTTACCTCCAAAAGTTGCAAAAAATATAAAATTGCACGAAATTCGGTGGAGTTTATGGGCTATGGATGCTTTCCTAACCATTTTACACCTTGTATCCCATCCCCAAACCAAATAAACATATTTTTATCATATAAAAATAGGTATTGAGGATTCATTTAGACACATGAACACAAGAATAAGAAAACTCTTCCAAAATCCTTTCCTTTTCATTGCCCAATATTTACATCTTGCTCTAAGTTTTATCCTCAGCTTCCCTCTCCAACCATTTTTCCTATGAAACCCTTCCTCCTTCCCTTGATGGTATGTTGGTTTTGAGAATCTAATGTAGGATTAATGAAATTGGAGCCACGATAGAGGAGCCTCGACTTGGTTCATACAGTGGTCACAAGAAAAGGTTGTAACCTTTTTATCTTGAATTTGAATAAAAGAGATTATCTTTGTCCCAAAACCCTATGTTTACATGTTCTTGTTAATTTGAGAATTTATATCTATATTTAGGATTTTAAAGTGATCATTAGAGATTTTATATGTTGTTGCATTGTATTTTTAACCCTTTACAGGTCCAATTTGGGAGGAGCTCTGTGATCTAGGAGGAAACAACAAGAAGAAGAGGTCTACATCAACTGTAAAAATTGAAGGTGCACTCATTAACCTTATCTTCCCTCTTTCTCTTATCGCTTAGTCTAGATGGTTTTGGTTTAGATTAAAGGTAGATAAATATTTTAAGGGAGTTATCGCTCTGCCTATTCCTTAGATCCAGTTTAGGGGGGAGTTTCCCCATAGAAATATGGTCATCACAATAATCCTGTCCCCTATCCATTGGATTGGGTAAACAAGGATGCATAGATCAAGGTAAAAAAACAATGTAAGATTATTTTTTTTGTAAGCACAAACTTTATTGATGAAGTAGTGTTGGTTGTAGTACCCTTAGACATGTGTTGTGTAGTGTTTGGGGCCCCAACATGTATATGAGTGATGTAATATTCATGTTTATATCCAATCAACACAACATGACCAATGATAAGAATTCCTACATAATCGATGCACATAAACTTAAATCGGAGATCTCACTCGTAAGTTCCAACCAAGACAAGAATTTTATTAGTTCTAGTAAGAAATTTGTTTTACTTTTCTTAAGAGAAAATATGTTTGATGATGAGTCGATAAGAGTAAAGGCATCCCTAGAGTGGTGTACTAAAGAGAAGAAACATCAATTGGAGGAGTTTCTACAGGCATAAAGAGGAGTCTCCTTGGAGCCTAAAGGGATACCACCCGAAGTGGAGCACAAAATAAAACTATTGTCAAAATCTCCATTGTCGAACATTGGCCTATATAGACATTCCATTATAGAAGAAAATGAAGTGAAGAAGTAGTATCTGGAGCAAGGATTGATTTTACCTATCATATCTCCTTGTGGTTCACCTATCATTATAGTATCCAAGAAGGATGGGAATTGATGGATGTGTATCGATTACATATATTTAAAAAATATCCCACTCAAAAAACGATATCCTCTACCCATGATCGATGATTTGTTACACTAGTCGCAACACACCAACTATTTCACCAAGTTGGATTTGAAATCACTAGGTACATGTCAAACACGAAGACACCTGAAAGACCCCCTTAATGACAAGGAAAATTTTGTACGTATGGTTTTTCATTGAATTTGGAGTATGTAATGCACCAACTACATTTTATGAGATCGATGAATGATGCATTACCCCCAGATTTATATTCATTTGTTATAATATATTTGGATGATATATTGGTTCATATATTTACCTAGGAGAATCACATATCACATCTTATGCAGGTGTTAGAGACCTTGAAAAAGCACCAATTGTTGGCTAACCTCAAGAAACATGTGTTTTTGTAGCAGTCATTGGTGTATTTGGGATATGGGGTTTGTGGAGGGGAACTCTATCTATACAACCATGAAATGACTAGTTCCTACAATGTTTACTGAAGTTAGGATATTTTTTGGGGAAGCACAATACTTGTAGATGTTCAGAGTTCATTTTCAATAGTAGTTTCACCACTCCACATCATAAAAACGAGTGGAAAACGTTTCTAGTGGGGGAAGAATCAGTGGAAGGATTTTGATGAGATGAAAGGAAATATCAACGAAGAACTAGTTCTCGCATTACCAAAATTGCAACATCCTTTCGAAATGGAGACCAATGAAAGTGAGTATACCATGTGAGCAATTTTGATTCAAGGAGGAAGTCATGTGTTCTATCATTATGAAATTTTTCATGGGGTAGTTATCAACTACCATACCTATGACAAGGAAATCTATGCCCTAGTTCAAGTTGTCAATACGTGGAAGGGATTTTCGATAGGTAGGGAGACCATAATCCACACATACCACTTCAATATTTACAGGCCCATATTAAGTTACAACATGCTGGAAATTACAAGTGGATGGGTTTTTTTAAAACAATTTCATCTAGTCATAAAGTATAAGAAGGGAATCACAAACATATTGCAAGGCATGCTTTTAAGGGAACCCACATCTAATATTACATCTTTGGGAACTATGACACAAATGGATCCTTTTACCCATGATGCATACAAAGAGGAATACACAGAAGATGAGGACTTCAATGAGGTTTTTTAGGACCTACATGGAAATATTTATATAGAAGAAGGTGATGGTAAGGATGGCTATTATCTCTAGAATGGGTTAATCTATAAGCTAGAAAATATATGTGTTCCTAAAGTTGAAATATTGTATTTGATCAGAGAGGCTCACACCTCCATGTTTGCATGACATTTTCGATGTTGGGAAGAAAATTTATAGCTTACATAGGTATGTGTAATGGACCAAAATGAAACAATATGTATCATGGTATATTAGAAGATGCATACGTTTTTGTACCAACAAGCCCAATAATAGGAAGAAAGGTCTATACCATCCCTTACCTTTACCCACTCAACCTTGGGAAAGCATTCCCATGGATTCTATAGGATGTTTACCAACATCCAATAAGTAACATGACAATATATTTGTGGTATTTTATGTGTTTAGATAAATGTGCATTCTCATGGCTTATAAAAATACCATCAATGGACAAGAAGAAGAAAAAAAGTTATTTGAACATGTCTGGGTGCACTTTGCGATATCGAGGATAAGCATCTTAGACATGGATGCCATGTTTCTCAGTACATTTTAGACTACATTGTGGGAGAAGATGAAAAATAAGTTGAAGGGATCTACAACATTCCATCCAAAAATAGATGGGAAGACATAAGTAGTCAATAGGAATTTTCTATAACTTTTGAGGGGTTACATTTCATGAGAATCTAAACACCTGGGAATAAAATTTGATCTACATACAAGACTATTATATAGAGAAGTCCACACTTCTACTAATAAGTCACCTTTCAAAATGTGCTTTAGATATTTTCCAACTTCAGCCTTGGATGTTTTATATGGACACCAAGGAGGAGCGAAGCATGATATCGCAGGAGATGCATTGAGAGAAAAATAAATTGTTGATAATATTAGGTAAATCCATTTGTAAGAACATGAGACACTAAATAAGTCACAGGGAAAATACAATGCAGACATGATCAACACGAAACCAAGAATTCATTCAAAGTGGGATACAAGTATGGCTAAAATAGAACAAGTAAATACTACAAGGTCATGGTAAGAACATCAAGGTTTTGTGGTATGTCCCTTTTGAGTTATTTGAGAATGTAAGATAAAACACCTACAGACTCAGCCTACCCCCATACATGAACATTTACTTAGTAGTAAATGTGGAGAATTTGAAACTCCAAGAGCCTTGCATGTTATATCAGGAGGAGGAGAAGGTCCTACCTACCATTAATGAATTAACACTGGATGCTTAGGAAGAGTTGGAAACAGATACATATTTTCAAATGAAGACCAAAACTACAAGACAGGGGTAGCATGACCTTTGGTAGATTGGGTTGAAAGGATAACTTCCAAGAAAAGAAAAATAGTACTCCAAGGAGAACGTAAATGAAACATTTCATCACCTCATTCAGTAAATATTTTGGGGCCCAAAATCCTCGCTAAATGGGGAGGTATGATCTAGAATAGATCATTATATAATTTTTCATATTTCTCAGTACTTTCTAGGTGGAAAATGTTGGAGGAGTCAACTTGTAGAGACATTTTATTGTTAGGTTCCAATTTGGAAAATTGGGTCAAAAACATCATCTGAGATGTTCTAGAACTAATTTGAGGCATCAAACAACACTTCTTTTTGGGTCCAAACCCTACATTAAATCAATATTCCATATTATACACACCATGACCTTTCCAACGATGCCATAATCACCTTAATTGGAGCTCATATGCAAATGTTAATCCTTTCGCAAGTTTACCTACCATGTATAACAACATGGTATCAGAGGAAGCCACATGATGTTGGTTGTGGAGCTTGATTGTCTTTCTGATTCAGAGGTCTTGTTTAAGTCATGTTTGGATATTAGTTCCTGATGAGGGGGGTGGGGTGGGGGAGGGGAGTCTTTCCCCCCACATATGTTTCCAGGGGTCTAGGGGGTCAGTCTGGACCGTTCATAATTAGGTTGTATATCTTACAGTACAATTTATGTTAGGGTGTTTTTCCCTGCAATGAAACCTTATTTTATGTATGAGGAAATTATATTGCGGTGGTGTAGTTTTCTGTGAAACTATATTGTGACTAAGGGAGGAGACTGTGAGAGATTGAAGAGGAAGATGAAGGCGATGCATTGTAGGTTGTATTCCTTCATTTTTTTGGATAATAAAGAAAGGAATGGAAATTTATGTGTGTACGTATCCCATATTGGGTGAACCACGTATATTTGTGTCTATATTGTATTGTGTATATTCTATGTTTATTTTCACGTATATTTTATTTTATTTCTCTGTGATCCTATTTTTCTAGCACATAAACCCTTGTTACTCATGAATATGGCGTTATCCATATGTGTACTTTAAATATGATTCTATAAATCCCAAAAACTTATGACAATTGAGGGTTGAGGAAGTCAAAACCCTGCCCCTAGATGGCTATCAGGCAATGTTAAATATCAGGATGCTAGGAGGAGAAGGGGCTTCATTATTTTGCATTGTATCTTATTCCATAATTGCAAAAAATAATCTGAGAGTGGTATTTTGTGAGCATAATAGAGGAGGGGGGGGATTTGTTAGTTGTCATTTAAGCCGAAGTGTCTAAAGGTAACTCCATAGTGAGTTCCCATTCCTTTGTATGTGCATTTTATAATTGAAGCAATGAGAGAAAAACATAGGCATCACCTTCTAGTTGGGTTTTCTCCTGTATTAGGTTTCCTAGGTCAAATATTGTGTTCATTTGTGTGGATGGTGTGTATTTTTTGTCTGTCCTTTAATTTTTATAACTTAGTTGTTTCTTAAATTCGAGAAAAGATAGTAATTAACTAATCTAGGATCTAAGAAAATAAATTTCAAAAATCTAATATTTCATAATAGTTTAAGATCTGTTGTGATGAATTGTTTCGGTGGAATATCCATGGTAGTTTATAGATCAAGTTTGCATAAAGGTTCCTTCTATCTTCCTTTGAAATTTGAGAAAATTCTTTACTCCCAAATATTCTCAAATGATTAACAATTGGTTTATAACCATAGAATGCTTCATAAGGAGTTTTATGATCTAAATTTTTGTTGAACTTTTATTTTTGAGATACACAATAGTACTTATTTATTTATCCAAAAATTTATTAGGAAGATTTATAAATTTAATGATGCTTTGAGCACATTCAACCAAGGTTCTATTTTTCCTCTTAGCCACACCATTATTTTGAGGAGTATGTGAAACTCTACATTATTTTTTAATCCCATTGTCCCTGCAATATTTTATGAAATGTCTTGATGTGTATTCTCCTCCTTGATACGATATATAGATATTGATGTGTTTTTATATTTTCTTTTCAACCATGTTTTTCAAGTCTTTGAAATACTCCAACACATCACTTTTATTTCTTATGAAATAAAACAATGTAAATCCTTTTCTATAATCAATAAATATAAGAAAATAAGAAGCTCCCCCAAGTGATCTAGTTTTCATTGGCCCACACACATTAGTGTGCACTAATTCAAGAATATCTATTTTCCTTTGATTTGTACTTACAGGAAACCCATTCCGATGTTGTTTTCTCAGTCCACAACCATCACATTTAGTGTGTTCATTCTTAACACCTATATGACCATCCACCATCTCTTTCTTTTGAAGTAAAATTAGATATTTAAAATTTAGATGACCATACCTTAGATTTCATAGTTATTATGTAGACATAGTTGTTGATGATAATTATTGATGATCCTTAATAGTAATATCGAGTTTCTGGAGGCCTCCCGTTCAGATTCCTTTTCCTATAACCTTTTAGTGATCATATATGTCCTTCACAAGACAACCCGACTTCACAATTTAAAATATTAAGCCTTGATCTGTAATTCTTGAAACTGAGATTAATTTTTTCTTAATGCATGGCACATACATTACATCCCATTGGAATTATTGTCATTAGTTTCAAAGGATCGATGTTTTCATTAATTTAATATTACAAAATTACAATACACACAACATTTCTGAGATTGATTTATATATAGGTTTACACGTATATTAAAAAAGTGGGGCATGTGAAAAAGAAAAAAAGTGAAATGGTGGTTGCAAACCCTTGGATTTAGGGTATTTTCCCATGATATTTGGGGTATTTTTCCATGGTATTGATAATTAATTATTTAATTTATGGACATGTTACTTCATGAAGGGTTATGAAAAAGTATAAAAAAATATAGTATTGAGAAAAAACGCGTGTGTGAAAGATGTAGTAAGATTTGAAGAAGTGAATGAGAAAAGATTGAATATAATTCCAAAAGGAAAGAGTTGTGAAATCAATTTCAGGTCATCTTGGCATTTTTCACGATAACGTATTTCTAGGAAATTTAATAACTTGAAATTTTGAAGAGACATAGGAGAGATCTTGGTGTGGATGTGATAAAACATTCATATGTTGTTTCACTATACTTTCGGAGATATGCTTCGTGGATGTTAGGGTTTCTAAATGCTCTTGAAATTAGTTTCAAACAATTCAGCTTGACACTTTTGCTATAACTTATTTTATGGGACATTTAGGAAATTGACATGTTGAAGAGACATAGGAGATATTTGGGTGTACATGTGGTAAAAATATTAGATGCTAGTTCACTATACTTTCAGATATATGCCCTCTAGAATTTAGGGTTCCTAAATGATCCTGAAATCAATTTTAAACAGGTCAGTTTGACATTTTCAGTATAACTTCTTTTATGTGAATCTTCAAGATGTGAAATTTTCATTGAACAAAGAAGACATACAAAAGTACCTTAGGTAAAAATTTCAGATGGTGGTGCTTTATACTTTTAGAGATATTCTATGTGGAAGTTAGGTTTTTTGAATGTTCCTGAAATCAGTTTCAAACAGGTCAGTTTGGCATTTTCACTATTACGTTTTTTAATGGGACTCTTCATAATTCAATTTTTTTATAGAATACATACAACATACAAAAGTACCTTAGGTAAATATTTTAGATGTTGGTTCGCTTGAATTTATAATGTATGCTTTGTGGAAGTTAAAGTTTCTGAATGGTCCCAAGATCAGTTTCAAAGAGGTCAGTTTGGCATCTTCACTATAACTTATTTTTTGGGACTCTTCAGACTATGAGTTTTTTTACAAAATATAGGAAACATATAGAGTTACCTCAGGTAAAATTTCAAATGTTGGTTCGCTATACTTTCTAATACATTCTATGTGGAAATTATGGTTTCTGAATGGTCCTAAGATCAGTTTCAAACATGTCATTTTGAAATTTTCACTATAACTTATTTTTTGGAACTCTTTACACTGTGAAATTTTTACAGAATAGAGGATACATTTATAAGTACCTCAAGCAAAAATTTCATAATCATATTTGAAAAATTGGATATGTGGCATGCTGTACAATTTTTTTCTTCAAAAGAGGCCCAAAAAAAAATGATTTGAGAAAGTTACCATTTGGAAATTCAAATTTTGGTTAGACCTAGTAAAGGGAGATGCAGTGAGAAGACTTGGTGAAGGGAGAAATAGTGAGTAGACCTAGTGAGGCAAAAGCATGGAGCATACCCGATGAAGGAGGAAGTAACAAGGAGACTTGGTGAATGTTGGTGCAACTTACAAAGAGATTGGTGTCTCTTGCTAAGTTGGTGCTTAGAGGTGGGGATTGGTGTCTCTATTAGATTGGTGTCTATGAAGATCTGTAAGAGTAGGTTGGTTCCACTCAAATAAAGATACTGGTGTCTCTTTATTAGTTGGTTCTTATCAGTGGGGATTGGTGTCTCCAATAGGTTGGTGCCTAAAAATATTTGTAACAATAGGTTGGTGCCTACAAATAATTAGAAAGAGAAGTTTTATGTTTTTTCTCTAGAAATTGTTTCCACATAAATCTTTTGTTCCATGTTTTGAAGTTATTATATCTCATATATGATTGTTCCCTTATGGTTGATGAATGTTTGAATAAGTGACAATTGTACTATATTGATTAACCCCCCCATATTAGTAGTGTGTGCTCAACAATTGGTATTAGAGTGAGTTCCTTTACAAACAGTCTAATCATTGGAAAGTAGATCTCGGGAGAAAACATGGAAATGGAAACTGATACTTCAGATAATATATAAAAATGGAAAGAAACGATGAATTCAAAAGAGGAAAAAAAGATGAAATAGATGCAAAAGTAGATCTTGAAGAAACACTCATTTGTGCCTTAAGAGAAATAAATAATCTTAAGAAAAAACATTTGAAACAAAAGGAGAAGATGCAAAAATATGAAAAGGAGGATTGTGATGCAAAATAAAAAATGTCACAAAGCCTTGAAGAAATGAAGAAGAATATTATCAACCTAAAGATTCAACTAGAAGAGGAAAAAGTGTTGGGTATCTGTTATATTCTTTGAAAGATTGTTCCCATGAATTGTACATTGATATGGCAGCAAGGGATGTAGGGGGGTTTGGGGGAAGAGTCCATGAATTCTTTTTTCGCAGTTTTGTGCATCTGTTTTTTGCAATTTTTGTATTTTTTTTGGCCAGTTTTTCGACACATGGTTTTTGTCGATGGTTTTCTAATTCCAGTTAAGGAATTAGGATTTTTTAATAAGTCGGGTCAATGGTTGAGGGGTTTGGATTCCACGGGATCCTATATGTATATTGTATTGTAAAAAATGAAGGAGATGATGAATAAATAATATTAGAGGTGCAACTCTAAACATGTTGCTAGTTTTTCAGATATGGGTTTCTAGGGTAAAAATATGTGTAATGTGTGTGTGTGTGTGTGATTGAATTTTTTCTATTTTTATTAAGAATATATTAATTAATTGCATAAGGTTAAAATATACATGTTTGGTATCAGAGCAATTATTGGCTTCAGGGGGATTCTTTTGTGGTGAGGGGTTTGAATCGGGTCTGTGATAAGCCTTGTTATAGTGGGAGATTTGTGGTATTGATTATCCAAGTGAAAATAAATGGCTGGAAGTTAGAAAATAGAGATCGAGAAATTTAATGGGAAATGTTTTGAGATATTGAAGATCAATATGGATGATATTTTGTAGAAAAACATCAATGGATCTTTGTGGATATAGGTACTACACCTACTTGAACGTTATTAGAAGAATGGATGAGGTTGGATTGGAAGGAGAAGAGCACAATATGGTTGTTGTTGTGTCTCTCATATTCAATATTACTTAATGTTTCAAGGGAAACTACAACTAAGGATTTATGGAATAATATGGGGGATTTGTGTCAACATAAGTACTTGGTAAACAAATTATTCTCGTAGAAGAATTTTTATAACCTAAGGATGAAAGCTGGAGACTTGGTGATATAGCATCCAAACACCTTCAATACTGTGGTAAGTTAGCTATTATCTATTGATATTAATATTTCTTATGTTGTTCTCTTTACCAAACTCATGGGATAGTCTAGTTGTGGACATAGGTAGTAATACAACTACTTTAAGTTTTGATGATGTGGTATCATCCTTATTGTCAGAGGAGATGAGGTAGAATAACATGGAAGGATGGAGTGTAGATGAATTATTTGCAAGAGGATGCTCTCAAGAAAGAAATAGATCTAAGTCCTCAAGTGGGAGATATAAATATAAGGGTAGATCTAAATATCTTGGAAATTTTGTATAGGTGTGCTAGAGATGTGGAAAAGAAGGGAACCACAAGAAACAATGTAAATCCAAAATTGTTGAGAGAGGGAATGGATATGAATATGCTCCTTCTGCATAAGCAAAAGCCTCCTCTAAATAAGTAGGGGATATGTACTTGGATTCTTCAAGAATACATAGATATTATGAGGCATGGATGGTTGAATCAGGCACATTCTTTCATGTGAGTCCCCACAAGGATTGGTTATGTGAATATGAAAGGTATGATGGAGGTGATGTTTTCCTAGGTGATGTCTCGACAACCAAAATCATAGAACATAGAAAATTCAAGTTGAATCTCATGTATGAAAGGATTAGAACACTCCTTTGTGTTCTTCACATCCCCATATTGGATAGAAATTTTATTTATGTAACCAAATTGGACAATGTAAGGGTAAAAGTTGTGTTTGAGAAAGAAACCTGCAGGATGGTTTGAGGAGAAATGGTGTTGTTGAAGGGAGTTCAGAATAGAATTATGTATAAGATGTAGGGAATAATTATTAGTGATGGGTGTAATACTTCTATTGTTCCTGATATTGGAGATGAAGAAGAAAAAAATCCTACAGTCTCTGGAGAAAAGGCTATGTTGTGGCATCAAAGAGTAGGGCCTATCGAAGACAAGGGATTTTAACTATTACACATGTTGTAAAGGTATGGTTGAAGGTATATCTAAATTCTCTCTAGAGTTTTATTTCTATGAACATTATGTATATGGGACAAAGAATCGGGTAATATTCCCCTCTGGTGCAATGAGGGAAGAGTGAATTTTATAGGTGGTGTATAGTGATGTGTTTGGACCTATGTCAGTTCCATCACTGGGAAAATATGTGTACTATCCCTCATTTATAGATGAATTCTTGAGGAATACATGGAAATATTTCCTCAGGAATAAATATGAAGTCTTTGACATATTTAAAGAGTTTAAGGCTCTTGTGGAGAATCAAACAGAGAGAATAATTATGGTGATGAGGATGGATAATGGTGGAGAGTTTTGTAGAAATGAATTTGAAGAATCGTGTAAGAAGTGTGGTATAGAAAGGAGGAATACTAATCCATATACACCTTAGTAGAATGTATTTATAGAAAGGATGAATATGATGCTGATGGAAAATGAAAGGTGCATGCTGAATGGTGTCAGGTTAGGATGAGAATTTTGGGTAGAGGTAGTGGGTATTGCATGTTACTTGGTCAATAGATCATCCTCATCATCACTTGATGAAAATAATTTACAAGAGGTATGGGATGGTAAGAAACCCTCTCTCATGCATCTCAGGGTATTTGGTTGTGATGCCTATGTTCATGTTCCAAAGGAAAACAAGAGTAAGGTGGATAAAAGGGGAAAAAAAATGTATATTTATTTGGTATAAATATGGTTTGAAAAGTTATAAGATTTGAAACCTAGAAACTAAAAAGGTAGTTTATAGTCGAGATGTGGTATTTATAGAAATCAAAGATGTTGTCAAATACGAAGTCCTACCAAAGGAGGAAGGACCAAATAAAATAGAGTTTGAATTAAAAGATAATGAATGAGACTCTACAGAAGAACATGAATCAAAAGAAGAAGATCCTCATACTCCAATATTGAGGATATCCGTTTGGGAAAGAAGGAAATCGAAAAGGTATAATCCACCTAATTTTTGTTCAAATTTTGCTTTGTCTATCACTGATGATGATCCTAGAATTGTTAGGGAGGTAGTGGATCTAGTGGATGTAAAACTCTAGAAAAAGGTCATGATTGAAGAAATGGAAGTCTTGGAAAAGAATGAGGCTTTGGATCTAGTGGAGTTTCCTACTGGAATAAATCCCATTGGAAACAAATGGGAGTTTAAGAAGAAGATGAATGCATAAGGAAAAGTGGAGAAATACAAACCTTATCTACTAACAAAAGGTTATTCCCAGGTAGGGGGAAATGACTTTGGTGAGATTTCTTCTCCTATTTCCAAGTTAACTTCTATAATATTTATTTTATATGTTGCTATTTCTTTTGATTTTGAATTAGAAAAAATGGATGTTAAGAAAAAATTCCTACATGGGGATCTCGAAGAAAAAATCTACATGAAGAATCCATAATAATTTGTTGTGAAGGGAAAGAAAGAGTTGGTATGCAGACTGAAAAATTCCCCGTATGGGTTAAAAAAATCATGAAGTATGTGGTATAAAAAAATTGATACTTATATTTTGGGACTTGGATTCACAAGAAGAAAAGTAGATCATTGTTTTTATTTGAAATAAGTTGGTGATGATCTTATTTATTTGGTCTTTTATGTGGATGAAATGTTGTTGATAGGAAATGGAAAGGAAATTGTTATCGCTCAAGATGTTCTAGGATGTTGGTGGAATTATTTTGAGGCACCCCAGGAGCTAAGACTCATGGTGAGCCTTAAATACATGCTTTAAATAATATAAATTATGAAAAAATGTGTGTAAGTTCCTCTCTCTCTCTCTCTCTCATAAAACCCTCGGCCCTCAAACAATCTCATCCTAGATATTAAAAATTTTAGCTCCAAGAGGCATTTTTTCATGAGTGTTTGAGACAATTGAGTTTAAAGTTGAGATAAGTGATGGGTCAGAAGAAATGCACAATAAACATATGAGGCATTACAAGAATGAATCTCATAGTTTAGGGAAAAGAATAACAT
>ML777056.1:1105835-1150770 GCA_009831015.1 Picea engelmannii | reverse complement strand
TTTAACAAATTGAAGTGCATAGAAGAAATCTATGTCTCCATTGTTGGAGTAGATTATTTAATCGCCTTAGGGAATTAATTCTCCCTCCATAAATGAGTTGAATTAGATAAATCACAAGTCACTAGGTGATAATAATCACCATAAGTGATTAATCCCTTTATTCATTTTTATATAAACACATCCAAAGTTGGATTAAGGTTAAGTGATATTATTATTTTCTAGTTGGTTTGAAAAAAATCTTTGGCCTGTGAAATGTTGGATTTTCTCGCCATCATTTGCGGAGGGCCTTTTCTTTTTAGTATTAATGTAGATTTTGAAATTCAGAAAAAGGGTAGAAAATCGGAAACCTGACACCTACACTATGTTGGCCTTAGTGATATAGACATACAAAATGATGTATATATCCCTATGCTATTGTTGTTTATTTTTGAATCCCTATCTATATCCCTTTTGTTCTATATACATATGAAATGATAATTTGTAATTTAATCGCACTCGGGCCCTTTAAATAATTTTATCAGTAAGAATGTGCACATATTCTTAGGAATGTGCACATGTTCTTAAGAATGCACACATGTTCCTACCACTAAACCTACATGGCAATCAACGTGGACATTCAACCACATACAAACCTATATGTATAGGAATGAGTGCGCGTTCATAAGAACGCACATGCGTTCCTATGAGCACATGTTCTTACTCACGCCCTTGCCAATGTTTTGGCCAAAAAATTCTTACACTCACCTTGATCCCATTGCAATAGATATAAAATTAACCATATAAAAGTAAATAAAACCTATAAAAATCTATTTCGTAAAAAAAAAAAAATCTACTTGTGAAATATAGAGAGGAAAACTAAGAGAAACAACTAGGAATCTAGGGCTTCCAATACTAAATGTAATTGTGAAACGCTTTTATTTTATTTGTTATAATGCATTGAAATATGTTTGAATAAAAAATGGGAAAGATCGAGATGATGAATAGAATAAAATAATATACTTGAAATTTGTCCTTTGCAAATCTGTATGTAAATTTGGCTCATCAAAAAAATGAATCCACTCCAAAGTCTTTGTTTGTAAATCTCTTCTTGTAGAAGTCTCCCCTCTAAATTTTGGAAAAAAATGAAATAATGATTATGGTTTTCATTTATAAACACATACATTTTGAAAATATAAAATTCATTCCATTTTTTTGTTGTATGTTTCAATGCATTGATTCGATTTGGTAATTTTTTTAATTTTACCCTTTAACAATGTGCTCGATAGTAATGTGCATTGGTGAATGATTTTTAGTAGACCTCACTAGGGATATATTGGTTTCTAAGTGCACCATAGAAGGTTTGTGGTTTTTAAATTAATTTATTTTGTTTAAAAATTGATTTTCTGGTGCATTTGTTATATGAGCACCAACGATCTTTGGGGTGCACTAGTGTGCTTTGTTATTAGGGACACCCCGGTTCGTCTTGTTATTGGGGGAGCACTGGTGCTATTTTTTATTTGGGAAGGAATAGTGATATTTTTTATTGGGGGAACATTGATGCACTTTGTTATTGGGTGAGCACCGGGGAAATTTGTCATTGGGGAGCTTTATTTCAAAAATTGTCACACCTATGCATTTCTGACATGGTCCAACCCTTTCCCTAGCTTGCTAATCAAAATCTAAAATTCCCTCATCAAATTCACCTAAAAAACTTGACTTTTTATTATATATGTGGGTTTCCTTTGTGCAACATGTCAACATTCATGCCTTGCTATCTTGAATATTGTGAATTCCCTCAAAAAACGAAAAAAAATAATTAATTCCACTTTTTCGTGTGGGGATTTCGGTTGGGATCATTTCCCAACCTCCCTAATCCCATGCCCAACAAAATTCAAGCTCCTTAACCTATCAAGGATGGTATAAGTGCACCATTCAGGGCATTGATGAGTTGTATAACTAAAGTGCAAGATCACACTCGTAAAATTTTAGCAAGCTTCCCTAAGATCCCTTCATTCTCTCAGTAGCATCTCATACCTGGAAACTCCTTTTCCAATGTTCCTTCCTTTCTCTATATAACTACATGGTGTATTCCTATTCTTGTTGAGTTATCCAAGGAAGAGCCTCACTATTGAGTTTATTCTTGAAGGTCCTTGGAGGAACCTAGTGTAGTTGGCTCTGAACTAGTATCGAAGGTTGGATTAGATTGTAACTACCTTTCTCACATTGTTATCAATAGAAGAGTTCTCTTTCCCTCCTATTGTATGTTTATTGGTTCATTTTAATGTTATATGATAATGTATTTTATACATGGTTTAATTTATGCACATGATATATTCTATTTGAATGTATAACTACCTTGTAGTGGTCTATTTTTGGTTTCCTATTATAGACTAGTTCTGACAGAGATCAGGAGTGCTTCAAGAAGTGAGAGTAGGGATCAACATTGAACGTAGGATTCAAGGCGTGAAGTCTCTCCTTCTTTATTTCTCTCTCTCCCTTTATAAAAGTAGTTATTTCTTGTATGTATTGATATAGATGAAGGTAGGTTATGTATTCTAATTTCGGTCTTGCTCTATTGTGACTTGACCCAAGGTCACAGGGGAAAAATCCTTTAATTATGGATCACTGCAATACATTTAATTTCTTATAATATAAAAAATAATATTTTAGTATTTCAGATTAATAGTGGTTATTGGAAGCATCGGGGTGTTATGTTTTGGAGCACCAGTGCACTTTGTTTTTGGGGAGATCATCGGTGTTCTTTGTTATTAGGGGCTCACCAGTGTGCTTTGTTATTGGGGGAGCACCAAAAATAGTTTATTATTATATATTAATAGTGGTTATCAATGCACTTTATTTGTTAAGAACGAGGGCATTATGGTTTGTAATAGCACCGGTGCACATGTTCAACTTAGGAGCATCAATGCACATTGTCTAATTAGTTTCACCCATGCACATGATCAATCTAGGTGCATCGGTTTGGTATTTTTATATGCACACCGATACGTATAGTCCTAAAAGGTGCACTAAAAAACAAAACCGTCATAAAAACCTTCAATTGTCGGCCTCCACTAACAACCTTGACTATAAAATGCTAAGGGATACTTTTCTGGGGGAGGTTCCATAGAAACCTCCACAAGGTGTTCTCCTTGTAGTGGTACTTGCATTTGAAGAAAATAGAGCAAATCAACCTCACATTATAGATGGGGTTTCTCCCATATTGGGTTTCCCAGGTTATATCTTGTGTTTATTTGTGGATGGTTTGTGAGTATTTACTTATTTTCTCTATTTTTTGAATTTCATATATTTCATACATTTAAAGAGAAAAATACCACTAATTAAAGAGTATGAGATCTAAAGAAACTAACCTTCATAATAAATATTTCAGTGATTTTATTAGATCTATTGTGACGAACTATCAAGTGGAATATCCATGATAGTTTATGGATGATATATATATATATATATATATATATATATATATATATATATATATATATATATATTAATTTCTCTCTATATAAAAAAAGTTTTCTTTAATTTATATTTCAATTTTAATAATAAAAAAATCTAATTTTATCATGATGAAATAATTAAAATTTCTAGTTTTATCATGATGAACTACCATCTAGTTGGATGATTTCCTAGAGTGTCTTTGTACTTCTAAATAATGAAATGGTAATACTGAGATAGAAACCTATGCCTTGGTTTTCTGAAGAGCTTAATTATCCTTTCATATTCCATGCCATTTGTACCTTTTTGGGTTTGTAACTACGTATTGGTATTTAAACGTCCAAATATTACCACTTATCTATTTTTACGTTATACAAAAAACTTATCATGATAGGGTGGATAGGGTGGCACTTGGGCCAGAGTTGCTCAAGGACATGGAAGACCAGGTGGTCAAGATTAAGCAGAATTTAAAGGCATCTTAGGATAGACAAAAAGTTTATGCATACAAGAACATGAAAGTTAGAGAATTTAAAGTAGGGGAGCATGTACTTTTGAAAGTGAATCCCAAGAAAATATCTTTGAAATTTGGTAGTTGTACAAAATTGGCAGCTAGATTCCGTGGTCCATTTGAAATATTGGATAGAATAGGGCTAGTTGCATACATTCTTGCATTGTCTACTTCCATGAATGTGCACAATTTATTTCATGTATCTTTACTAAAGAAATATGTACATGATTCTAACCATGTTATTGATTGGCATCTGATTTAGGTAGAGATGAAGGGAGACTTTTAAGTTCAACCAATGCGGGTATTGGACAGAAAAATCAAAATGCTCCAAAATCGAGTTATAGAACTGGTAAAAGTTCAGTAGACCTGCTACGGTCCTGAAGAAGCTACTTGGGAGCATGAAGATGCCATGCGGGTAGAGTACCTGAAACTTTTTGAATAAATTTGAGATTTTGATCTATGTTTTGTATATACTGAGGACAGTTCCAAAATAAGGGGGAGGGGATCTAACACCCCAGGTTTTGAACCCCCATTTTAAATAATGTATTGTTACAATGTTGAGAGGCCATAGTGCCCAAACAATTATTGAAGGGCCAATATGCCAAATAAATGTAATGTTTTGATCATTAATAATAATAAACACATCACTTGATGCTAGACAGACAAGGACTATAGTTATAGGGGGCTATTATTCTACAAGAGAGGGAGCTTGAGGGACTAAGTGCTATTCCTATTTTCTTATTACCCTTTTTGTGAACTTCTTGGCTAAGGCTAGGAGGTTCTTATTTTCCCAATGAGGTTACTTAAACCTGCCTCTGGTCTGATGGGAAGGTTGGAATGATGACTTGGTCGCCAATTTCCTGTTCACTCACTCATTCTTCCCTAACACACTCCCCTACATGCACTCCCATGCACTCCCTGACCCATTCATTGACCCATCCTCATCTGTGTCTTGGTTAGAAAAGAAAAAGGAAATAGAGCTGCTGAAGAATTAGCCACAGGATAGTTGGATGTAGTGGTCGCTGGTGTGATCCAACCATGACCTGGGGCCTGCATGTCTGAAATACATTGGCATGTTCCCTGTTTTGCCCATAATTGTGAGTCCCGAGAGTTCCGGCATTGAGATTCTGGACCATATGTGCTGGAAGACCTAGTAGGAAGGAGAAGGACTACCTGAGGGACTGCATGGCAGAGAAGGGTGGAGCTCCATTCTCTCAGGTGGCACAGGCTGGGTAGAAGAGAGTTGGGTACTTGGATTGTTGTGGGTGTTGGGAAACCTATGAGAGCTTGAGAGATGAATGGTTTGGGACCCAAGTACACTCTGGAACCGTCCTTGTGGATTCATAGCCCTGGATTGGGGGTGACATTGTTGTTGAGATATTGGAGCAGCGGTGTCTATGGTTCAGTGGAACGTCCTTGGTCTGCAGCCAGTTAGTGTCATCTTTCATAAAGATAAGTGCTCTATGTCATGATATCCCTTATTTCTGCTATGTAACTTAATTATCATCTACATGTGTATGAATGTATTTTTGTTGTGTATATTTAATTATCGTTTAACGTAATCTTTAGATTATGCATGCTTTCTGGATATTGTTGTGCATGTTGTTAAATTTGTTATCTTATTCATCCTTAATGACTAAAGAAGGTATCTGTAAGAGACATAAGTTTGAGGGTGGGCTTGCAGGTTGCGCACTCGGCCTGTGGGTGGCTGGGTATGTTACATTTCTCTTTGCTGTAAGAGTAACATTCTCTTCAGCTCCATTTGTCTTTTGTCCACTTCTCTGAGATCCTTCCTAGATCTCCTCCTGAGTGAAATCATCCCATAATCTGCTCCAATCTGGAAGATTCTCACGACCCACCACACTCTTCAAGAAGACTTCCTATTGCTTGGTGAATCCTTTCAAGGCTATCCTCACCAACTATGAATCCAATACGACCTCTCCAACAACAACAAGATTATCTTTTACTTGAGCTACTCTAGGTAAGATAAGAAGAAACACTCTCCTCCTTACCCATCTTGGTATCATCCAACTTAGCCTTCAAGGACATCTTTTGGTTCTCATTCTTCACCTCAAATAAGTTATTAAGTGCATCCCACATCACTTTGGATGTATTATTCTTAGCCAAGTGTGGGATAAGGTGATCCTTCACCCCATCCAGAATAATCCTCTGAGCTTTGGCCTCATTGACTTCATCTAAATCCAAAGCAATAAGATCTATTGCGGGAACCACAACAACATAATTGACATAGTTCCAAATATTGTTATCCTTGAGAACAACTGAGAACATAGATCAAGGAATCAAATATGTATATACTATCAAATTGAGATGATCCTAGTAATTTTTATTTAGATAAAAAAATGTTGGTACAAATATGAGGTTATCCATCTCACTTATGTGATCTTTGAGACATATCTTAAGAGAGTAGATATATGTATTATGTATTATGGAAACAAATTGGTTTCTTGATATGTGTTATTTTGTTTGCAAAACTAAACTTATGAATGCAGGGGTTTCAGGGTAGCACCCCCAAAATTTGTTCAATTTTTGTCTATTTTTACCGGTTTTTTGACACTTGGTTTTTGTCGATGATTTTCTAATTCCAGTTAAGGGATTAAGATTGTTGACTAATATAGGTCAATGAATTAGGTGTTTTTGATACTGTGGGATCTTATATATGTATTATATCGTAAACAATGAAGACATGATGAATATAATATTGTAAGTGCAATGCTCAACATGTTGTTGGTTTTCCTGGTTTGGGTTTCCAAGGTAAAAATATATGTGTAATGTGTGTGTGTGTGTGTGTCATTGTATATTTTATATTTTTATTAAGAATATGTTTGTATTAATTAATTAGACAAGGTTAAAATCTACATGTGGTATTAGATCAATTATTGGATTGAGAGGAATGCTTATGTGGTCAGGGGTTTTGGCTAAGGTTTGTGGTAAAACTTGTTTTAATGGGAGATCTTTAGTATATATTCTTCATGTGAAAAGAAATTGAAACCAGTTTGAAAATAGAGATGATGAAATTTAATGAGAAAAGTTTTGAGCTATAGAATCTCAAGATGAAATATTTTTCGGTGGACAAAGATCAATGGATCCTTGTGGATCCAGGTACTGCAAGTGTAGGAATGTCAACAAAATAATTGGAAAAGTTGGATCGAAAGGTTTAGAGCAAAATCTCATTGTGTCTCTTAGATTCAATATAATTAAATGTACGAGGGGAAGATACAACCAAGGAGTCATGGGATAAGTTAGGGGATTTGTATTAGTCAAACACCCTCATAAACAAAGTGTTCCTATGGAAGAAGTTGTATAACCTAAGGATGAAAAACAAAGACTTGGTGACACAGAATCTGTACACCTTCAATATTGTGGTAATTCAACTATTTTTTGTTGATATTAATATTTCCAACGAACATAAGTGTATCAGTTTATTGGGATATTTACAAGAATCATGGGATATTCCAGCTATGGCCATATGTAGTAACACAACTACATTAAGTTTTGATGATGTGGTCTCATCCTTGTTTTCGAAGGGGATGATGCAGAAGAACATGGAAGGACATAACACAGATGCATTATTTGCAAAAGGAAAGAGGATGCTCCTTGGAAAGAAATAGATTTATGTCCTCAAGTGGGAGATCCAAATATAAGGGTATATATAAATCTCCCAGAAAGTTTGTAAAGGTATGTTGAAGATGTAGAAAAGAAGGAAACTACAAGAAACAATGTAGATCCAAAAATGTTGGGACAAGGAAGGGATCTGAAGATGCTCCTTCTACAAAAGGAAAATCCTCCATAGAATAAGGAGGGGATGTGTACTTGGATTCTTCAACCACAGATGTATATCATGAGGCATGGTTGGTTTACTGAGAGACATCCTTTCATATGACTCCCCATAGGGAGTGGTTCTGTGAATATGAAATGTATGGTGGAGGTAATGTTTTCCTAGGTCATGACTTAATAACCAAAATCTTAGGACGAGGAAAATCAAGTGGAATCTCATTGATGGAAGTAATATAACACTCCTTAGTGTTATTCACATCCTAGGATTGGACATAAATTTTATTTTTGTAAGAAAAATGAATGATGCAGGGGTAGAAATAGTGTTTGAGAAATTTAAACCCGTAGGATGGTTCAAGGAAAATAGGTGTTGTTGAAGTGAGTTTGGTTTCAAAATTTATATAAAATACAGGGAATCACTATTAGTGATGGGTGTAATAGTTCCATTGTTCTTGATATTGGAATCAAAGAAGAAAAAACTCCTACAGTCTCTGGAGAAAATACTATATTGTGGCATCAAAGGCTGGGGCATATCAAAGAGAAGGGATTTCAACTACTACACGGTAAAGGTATGGTTGAAGTGTGACTAATATCTCTCTCAATTTTTATTTCTATGAACATTGTGTATATGGGAAGAAGAATCGGGTAAGATTCCCCTCTCGTGCATCGTGGTCAAAGGGAATTTTACAACCAGTGCATAGTGATGTGTTTGGACTCGTGTTAGTTCCATCACTAGGAATGTATGTGTACTATGTCTCATATATAAATGAATTCTAGAGAAATACATGCATATATTTCCTCTCGAAGAAATCATAACTCTTTGAGAGCTTTAAAGAGTTTAAATGTCTTTTGGAAAATCAAACAGAGAATTGAATTTAGGTGCTAAGTGTAAATTTTAATGACAAAAATCAGCACCCTAATATTTTGTCATAGACTTAAAAACCTAGAGATAACTCTCTTTCATGAACTCTGAAATGTCTAAAACTCACATTCAAAAATTATCATAAGAATAAATACACATTGCTAAGTAATTATGGAACACAAATAAACACAATGAACAACATTCAATCACCCATGAATAACTTAGAAATTTAGGCAAATGCCAGGGAAAACACCGATGTGGGGAAACCCAATGAGAGAGAGAGATTCTATTATTTAGCTTCAGGAAAGTACATAACAACAACAATAACACTTTTCCATCCAAGAGAAAAACCACTTACAACACAAAATCTGTCCCACCAAAATCTATCTTGAAATATGTGCGACCGTCCGTACAATTATACAGATTTGATGAAAACTACACCTTGTAAAATGGGCCTAGAACAAGTTGTTGTACCCTCTTCCTATACGACTAACCTCCTTCAAAAAACTCAAAAATTATACCTCGAAAAATATGCAGCAAGATGCCTCAATTTCCATGCCCAAGTTTGCAGTTCTAGGACCTGTACGGATCCGTACAGTAAGGCCTGTACCATAAAAAACATAGCACCACACCAAAACATATATATGTCCTTGGTATTTGTGCCCTATCTCTCCTATAAAACATGACCTCCCTCTTTCCTCTCTCTAGCTTACTCATAAATCTCTTAAGCTTCGTCTCTCAATGTGTCTTGCACACTACCCAATGCATTCTTTTATAAATCTGAAAATGACATTTTCCCTCCAAAGTGTCTTTTCACCTTCCCCCACCCTAAATCCAAAGTCAAAGATCTAATATTTCCTTTACAAGATCAAGGTCCATGATTGATTCCCTCCAAAATAAATCACTTAAAATATTAAAGTACATTTCATTTTATTACATAAGGGCACTTTATGAAATAAAGTCACCTTAAAATTAGAAGGTACACTTTATTAAAAAGTAACTTTAATAAAAGAACCACTTTACAACTTTATAAAAACCCATTACAATGTTAAGTTCCTAGTAGTGTCAACATAAGGTAACATCTGCATGCAAGACAACACATGCGGAGTACCTCCCCATCTAAAAATATAACACTCCCTCTTAGTGAGGGATGTACTCACTACCATCTCCATCATCTGGTCCCATCACACTATGATCAGTAGGAGCTCCCTATGAACCTAGAGCCATCCTCAACACCTGCATAGAACGCGAACTAGAATATCTTCTCTTGACAACTACCTAGAATCCTGAGCTCCTTGGCGAATCCACTCCATCCTGAGCAATGGTTCGACCACACCAACTGAGACTTTTGTCGATTCTCATAAGAGACTCACTCTCTTCTCTCAGAATGCAAGACTGAATCCTTGGGACCACCGCAGTCTCAGGAGCCTCTTCATGCTCCTCATCTGACAATGAATCATACACTGAAGGTTGTCCTCGCAACATATACAACCTGTCCACCCGATCACCGATCAGCTACAGTTCCACTGGGACCGCTCCCTCCCTATATATAAAGACATGTTCCCTCTTGAAAAATGTACAATATACTACATCCTCCAAGGCTGAGAATGAGAGAAAGTTAACCCTCAACCCTCGAATAAAGGGAACTCCATCAAGCTCCAGGAATCCTCCATGCTCGAGTTGGAATCTAACCCTCCCAAATCCATGTACAACTCACGCCATACCACCTTGATTTACCACCTTCCGGTCAAGACCTATCTCTTTGATAATTAGGAATACTCTCCAGATTCACGTCATGTTTAAAGAGGCTCCACTATCAACAATCCATTTGATATCACCTCCAAATCCTCTGCTACTAACACTGGAAACTAGGGTAACCAAAGAAAATTCCCTGTCATACTTGGAAGAAAAGTCCTCCATGGATTTTGTATTATTTGTCTCAGGTCCCTCTCATTACTTCTTCTTCTTCCTCTCGGGACAATGAGAAGCAAGGTTCCCTAATTGGTTACAACAATAAGATCTAACTTTGCTCAAGTCCCTCGCAAAACTTTGTTTCTTCTTTCTCTTTGGAGTAAGAGTAACATTCTCATTGGCTCCATCTATATTTTGTCCATTGCTCTGAGATCCTTCTCGAATCTCATCCTAAGTGAAATCATCCCATAGTCTGCTCCAATCTGAAAGATTCTCACGACCCACACACACTTGATGAACACTTCCCATTCCTTGGTAAATCCTTTCAAGGCTATCCTCAGTAACTCTGCATCCGATATAACCTCTCCAACATAAGCCATCTCATATTTCACTTGAGCTACCCAGGTAAGATAAGAAGAAACACTATCCTCCTTACCCATCTTCGTATCATGAAACTTATCCTTCAAAGCCATGTTTTGGTTCTCATTCTTCGTCTTAAATAAGTTCTTACGTGCATCCCACATCTCTTTGGTTGTCTTCTTCTTATCCAAGTGTGGGATAAAGTGATCCTTCACCGCATCTAGAATAATCCTCTGAGATTTGGCCTCCTTGACCTCATCTAAATCCAGAGAAACATGATCTTCTATGGGAACCACAACAAAAGAACTAACATAATTCCAAATCTTAATCTCCTTGAGAACAACTGACATCCGGACCTTATACTGCAAATAGTTGGAAATTCCATCCAACTGATCCTAAAATCTAATGCATGTAGCCATATTCCCTGTCATAACTCAAGGAAAACAATAAAAAATTCCCCCCCTTCAAACTTTCACAAAAATCTCATTATTCACTGTCACTGAGAGTCCAAGTTGTGATATCATGTAAATTTTAATGACAAAAATCAGCAAGCTAATATTTTGTCATACACTTAGCAACCTAGAGATAACTATCTTGCATGAACTCTGAAATGTCTAAAAATCAAATTCAAAGATTACCATAAGAAGAAATACACATTTCTAAGTATTATGAAATGAAAAATAAACAAAATGAACATCATTCAATCACACATGAATAACTCAGAAATTTAGGCAAATGCCAGGGAAAACCCCAATGTGGGGAAATCCAATGAGAGAGAGAGATTCTATTATTCAGATTCATGAAAGTACATAACAACAACAATAATACTTTTACAGCTAAGAGAAAAACCACTTACAACACAAAATTTGTCCCACCAAAATTTGTCTTGAAATTCCTGCCACAGTCCGTACAACTATATGGATTTGCCGCAAATTGCACCTCATAAAATGTGTCGAGAATAGGATGTTGTACCATCTTCCTATACGGTCGACCTCCTTCAGAAAACTCAGAAAATATGCCTCGAAATATGTGCAGCAAGATGCCTCGATTTCTGTGACCAAGTTTGTTGTTGTATGACCTGTACAGATCCATACATTACAGCCCGTACTAGCAAAAACACAACAACACACCAAAATAGAAATCCCTCCTTCGGATTTGTTCCCTAGCTCTGTTGGAAAATGTTCCCTCCTTGTTTTCCTCTTTCCTCTCTCAAGCTTACTCAGAAATCTCTCAAGCTCCTTCTCTCAATGTGTCTTGTGCATTGCCAAATGCATTCTTTTATAAATATTAAAAATGATATTTTTCCTCCAAAGTGTCTTTTCACCTTCCCCAACCATAAATCCAAAGGCCAAGATCTAATCTTGACTTTACAAGATCAAGGGTCGTGATTTATTCCCTCCAAAATAAATCACTTAAAATATTAAAGTACATTTCACTTTATCACATAAGTGCACTTTATGAAATAAAGTCACTTTAAAATTAGAAGGTACACTTTATTAAAAAGTCACTTTAAAATTAGAAGGTACACTTTATTAAAAAGTCACTTTAATAAAAGAACCATTTTACAACTTTATAAAAACTCATTACAAAGTTAAGTGCCTAGTGGTGTCAACATAACATAACATCCACATACAAGACAAAACATGTGGAGCACCTCCTAAGCTAAAATACTAACACTAAGGATGGATAATGGTGGAGAGTTATGCATAAATGAATTCAAAGAATTCTGTAAGAAATGTGGTATAGTAAATCAAAATACTAATCCATATACACATCAACATAACAGAGTTGCACAAGGAATGAACATGATGTTGATGGAAAAGGCAAGGTGCATGCTCAATTGTGCCAGTTTAGGACATGAATTTTTGGGAGAGACAGTGGATAGTGTATGTTACCCAATCAATCGATCACATTCATCAACTTTGGATGGAAAGACTCCACATTTGGTATGGACTAGTAAGAAATCCTCTCTGACGCATATTAGGGTATTTGGATGTGATTCATATTCTCACGTTCTGAATGAAAATAAGAGTAAGATAGATATAAATGATGAAAATTGTATCTTTATAGGGTATAAAG
The DNA here is from genome assembly GCA_009831015.1 of Picea engelmannii. Lineage (NCBI taxonomy): Eukaryota > Viridiplantae > Streptophyta > Pinopsida > Pinales > Pinaceae > Picea > Picea engelmannii. The sequence continues at coordinate 1,137,826 of ML777056.1, read as the reverse complement.
ATGCTATGAAATGTTATAAGCTTTGGAACTTGGGAAATAAATGTTGGGTTACTGAGAGGGGGGATGAATCAGTAATAGCGTAATTATAACCCATTTTCTCCAAATAATCCAAGTGTTATATCAATGTAGAATTATTATTCAATAATGAGCAATAATAAATGAAAAATTACACACATACATAGTACACCAGTGTTTTACATGGAAACCCAAATTGGGAGAAAACCATGTAATGCTTTATCTTATATGTCTTGAAGAATTACATTCATTGGAAGCACCAACTTCCTTTATTTTCCAGCTGCAACTGGAAGGAGGCTCCAACCCCCTATTTTCTCAGGCTACAACCTAAGGGAATATCCAACTCCCCAAATCTCTAGCTAAAAATAGAAGGAGGCTACAACCCCCTATGTTCTTCGGCTACAACTGGAAGGTGGCTACAACCACCTTTCCTTGCCTTGTCCAACTGCCCTGAAGTAGAAGTAGAATGATGGAACCACTGTCACACTATCACTGTGAGATATATCACTGTAAACCTATACCAAACAAACTGTACCAATAACCTGAACCATGCATCAACCTGTACCTCAATCTGTAATCAACTTGTACCATAAACAAGTGCATCAACCATGCACCAACTTGTACCAAACAATCTGTAATCAAACTGTACCATAAAAAAGTGCAACCAACCATGTACCAAGTATGTACTAATCATGTGTCAAGTACTCATCAACTATTACTCATTAATATGTACCAACATCATCAACTATACACCTCATGTGTGTGCCAACTCATCAACTACTTGTCTCAACCATGTACCCAACTTGTACCTTAACGAAAATCCCTCATCAATTTCATAATCCAAATATGATTTGTAACTTTGTAATAGACATGGTTTATATTATCACATACCTACAAACCTTCCTTAAATTTAACAACAAGAGACTAGCATTTTCATCAAACGTTTCTTTAGTCTCACAAGACTAGTTTTGGATTAGTCAACAACCCTAACTTGAAATAATCATAACTTTATACATGTAATAAACAAATATCTGAAACTAATATACAATGTTATTCAGTGTGTTTTATGAAATTCCTTCAGGTGTCACCACTTGGAACCTCTTAGAAAAGGAGTTATAGAAAAAATGGCACAACTTGTTGAATTCTGTCTTATTCTAGAGAGCGACCTTGTAGAGAATACCCCGCACAGAATATTTGTTGAATTGATCTGAAACTATTACACAACATACTAGAGACTTTAATATAACTAACACATTTGTTCTCAATTAATTTGTATATGTTATGAATAAGTTATGACATTTTTACTCGAAACACTTGTTTTTGACTAGTTTTCGGACTGGCCACAAACCCTATTTTCCACTGAGTGTAACTCCTAAAATACAATGACCCACAAGATGAATGTTTTAGCACAGATACTTGGATATTTTTTCTCAATGGAATAGAAATTTCATAGTCTTAATCATTATAGAAAAATTTTTATTGCGAAAATGGTGAGATGGCCTGAAAAAAACATACCTTAGAAAGCATCATCAAAAGAATTTATCCTTCCTTGAATTCTGGCCTTCTGTTCTTCACTTTCCTCATAAATTAGGATTTTATATCATTTGGTTACCTCAGACACCTATTGGTATTCAATATTCTCAAGTGTGATTCAAATGAGAGAGTCTTGCCTCTTATTTATACTCTCCAAGTAGCTTCCTTAAAAACATATTCTAGGTCACTTTGCCCACTTTCCTTATTTTAGGGTTAACCCACTTCTAATTTATCGATTATATTTATTAATTAAATAATTTATTTTGTATTCACTTTGAATTATAGTACACTCATCACTTAAATTTATTATTTACCTTGTAAAATCTCTTAAACCACTTTGACTACTTTGACCTTTTGGGGCTTCAAGCCAGCATATGAGGGTCCTCCAACTTCGTAAGGCCATAACTCTCAAACCATGAGGATTTATGTGATGTTCCACATACCACTAGAAATGGAATGACATGAAATATCCATATAAAATATTATTACCTACAAATATATCAAAACACATACCGTTATCCATCAAACAAACTTGGGTCTACCCAAACCTGGGTTCTCCAACTTCACATGGCCATAACTCTCTAACCGTGAGGAGTTATGTGACGTTCCACATACCACCGGAAATGGTGTGACAATAAATATGCATATAGGATAGTTTCACTAACAAATTCACTGTACTTAATATCATTATTCGACCATTAAGCATGGGTTCTCTCACTCCACAAAGCGTCTTGCCATGAGGGATTTCACCATAAGGGGACCACTTTGGAGTTCATCCAATTTTACTCCTTATCAACCATGACAAGACAATAATGAGTCATATTTACATCAAACGATATTGGGTCCATTATGCAAACGTTGTGATACGAGGATTTCTTCAAGGGTTGACATCAATGATAACCAACCTTAATCAACAATCTCCCCCTTTAGCATTGATGGCAACACTTTGATGCAATACTGAAATCATATCACTCATGATCCCCCTTGAACCATGCCTCTATCCTCTGTATATGATAAATGGTCTCCCCCTGGAACCATGCCTCTGTCCTCTGCCTCTTTCCCCTGCATTTGTTAAATCTCTCCCCCTTTGTCATCAATGGAAAAGGTATCTTTCCATCCGAGTTTCCTCCCCCTGACTGAACTATCCTCTTATGGTGCTTCCTCATGTAAATCTAAGACATATAAGATAAGAATTCAAAAATCATTCATTTTGGAGTAGAAATAACTCAAAGTCTTTGGAAAATATATTCAAAGGATTCTCGTGGAAGTGGTTTTGTGAAGATGTCTACCACTTGTTCTTTTGTGCCCACATACTCAACTCTGATGTTTTTTTCTGCAACCTTGATGGCGTGAAAAATACGCTCCTACTTACCCTGCAGGGTTTCTGTGCCTGACCTCTCGGTCTTAAGGATCGTTCAAATTCTCATACGAGCTGAAATAGCTCTTTGGATTCCCTCGGGAATCACTGCTGCAAAACCCGATCCATAGGTCCTTTCTAATCCCTCACGGCTTTCTGCACTTTACCATGACTTTTCCCCAATCAATATCGGGTTTCGAGGTTTCTAGATTCCCGCTGTCGAGAGTCACTATACTCTTCATTCCCTGATCACCGATGAGCTCCTTTTCATCAATACGCACCCCTTTTATCTTAGCTTTTGATCCATGTGACTTCCCCATATATGACCACAGTTGTACTCTTCATCAGGGTTTCGGACTTTTCGCTGCCAAGTTGCAAACGTCCTTTGGATCCGCGATCCTCCGATTCCCGACGCTCTTTAGCCCTCCAAGCTAATCCCTGGCCAATGTAATCACTACCATATGACCTCAGCCATACCTCTCATCGGGGTTTCGGGGTTTGAGATGCCAAAATACATACGCCTACGGGATTCTCGACTCCTTGAATCCTGACTCTCCATAGCACTGACAGTTGGCCCCTCACGATGGCACTTTCTTCCTTCTCCAGTTTGCTGACAGCTGGCTTCCACTCATCGGGGTATCACGTTTCGCGATTCCAAAGTGCACAAACACTTTTTCTACGGGATCTTCGATATCCCGATGACTCAAACACCGATGGACGACTTCCTTGTCGGGTCTTTCCCCATGACACTGATCTCCTCCACGCGTCCCTTTCAGATGGACGGTCTTGATTCCTCCAGGGTTTCGAGACTTTGGATGTCCCAAATTTCTTTTCCTAAGGAACTCCGATTTCCCAATGGCTTCTATGCTGACTCTCTTCAGATATCTGAAACCTGTCCCTTTGAACGGACGGCTCAGATTTTGCCGGGGTTTTCGACCTGGATTCCCCGATCTCTTGTCCACGAGAATGTCAATTTCCTGATATGCCAAAGTGTCGAAGGGCACTCGATCTATGCCACGTGCCTCTGCTAACGGATGGTCTAGATCGCTTTGGTGTTTTGAGACTTGCGATGTCTCAATTCTCACGGCCTCGAGAATCGCGATTTCCCGAGTGTCGATATTCCGATGGATGAACCTCGTGCAGCTCCTGTCCAATCTGACGGCTGTCAGGTACCTACTCCAGATATGATGGTTCATATCCTTTATCCTCGTGAGCTTTCTCCAGAGGCTAAACTCAGCGCATATTCTCCCGATCCAACGGCTTACGGGATTTCTGAGTGAGATCCGACGACTGTCGGTATCCTCCTTCTATAGGCTTCTCCTAAGATCCTCCTGGACGTAAACTCCTCAACGGTCCAGATCTCTTCCTTCTCCAACCGATCTGACAACTGTCATACTCCCCTGAGCTTCTGCACTTTCTTCCTAGACCTGGGAGAAATTTCAAATTTCCAAAGGCCTCAACCTTTGTTTGTTTTCTCTGCGAGCTCCACAACCTTGAGCCTCGTCGTGCGTGTGAAAACATTGTTCCTCCTAAGATTTTGCAAACACTCAGAACCCTAAGGGATTTTTGTTTTCCTTCCTTCTCCCACAGATGAAGAATAAAATTCCTTCCTGGCTCTCTGTTCTCTCAAGAAACCTCTTGCCGAGTCTCTCTGGGTGTTCAGTAACACAGTGAAGATCCCTCAATCGATTCTTCCTCACTTCTAGAACTCAAAGAGTTCTCTTCACTTTTGTTCATATCTGCACACTTCCTCGATGCCCTCCTGGCAGAGTATATTCTCCATAGAACGTTCAGCAGTTCTGTCCCCTTGTGCACCTATGCACCTGCTCGATGCCCTCCTGGCAAAGCTCTCAGAATCCTCAGTGATTCTGGTCCTTCTTCCTGAAATCACCACAGAGATCTTCCTCTGTGCATTCCTTGCACCCACTCAATGCCCACCTGGCAAAGCTTCACAGAACTCCTCAAAGCTTCTGTCTGAACTCACAGCAGAGTTCCTTCTTCAATGCACCATTATGCCCATGCTTAATGTCCACTTGGCAGAGCCTTACAGAACTCCTAAGAGGTTCTGTCTGCAACTGTGTCTCTCATACACAACCTTGCCTCCAATGTATTCAACAAACTTGAGGTCTTCTTCCTCTGAGTTGTTGATTCCATCTCTTGTGCCGCAACATGTCTTTGTCTGACTCCATAGAGTTCAGAAGTGCATCCTCTGTGCATAGCTCTCAGAACCCGCAGAGTTCTGTCACACCCTCCTGGCGTGAAGCCTCAAAGACCTTCACTTGAAATCACACAAACTCCCTGCAAATGCACAACTACGGTATACATCTACAACATACAATGGAACACACACATACATTAACATAACATACAAAAATGTAGGAAAGACTGCTATGTTGTATTAACAATGGCAAATGCCTGAATTTACAATGGTGTTCCTGAGCTCTCTCTGGCTCTTCTCCACTCTGCTCATCTATCTCATCTAGCTTACTTTTTTTCCAAAATGAGATCTCTAAATCTCTTTTACCTGAGGGGGCTCTTAGAGCGCTTCCCTCCAGATTCACCTACCCTATTCAATTACAATGAATGGGCTGTCTAGTCCAGAATCAGATCTAGATCTCAGCTGATCTAGCATTAAAGCCGATCTACCTAATGCCTGCACAAAGGCACGACTTCTATGGCTCAACAGCCTAAGCATTTAAATTACATTGAATTCAGATTTAAATGAGGCTATGCCTCTCTTCATCTTGAATGCACGCGCTCGATGTGGCTGGCTGGCTGGCTGGCTGACGTGGAGAGATGATCCTGCAACAAACTCCTCAGTTGCAAAATCATGAGCTCTTGCTCATGTGCTTCCCCTCTAAGCGGTTGGAAATCCTCCTGGATCCCAAATCATTCTCTGGAGTTGTTCATCCACTCCATCCTGCTGCTGCTGCTGCTTCTGCACTGCTGCTACTTCCTTTCTTCTCAGCATCTCCTCACTGGTAGTTTCTGTTGACTCTACCATTAGCCTTCTGATATCTTCTATCAGTTGGTCCAGTTGCTCTAGTGGCTAGTCCTGTTGTTGCAGTCTCCTCAGCTGCAAAAAATTTCTGCAATTGGGTAGATCACCATGATCTCCCATGCTTCTTTCTTCATCTTCATCTGTGGCCTCAAGTTGCCACTCTGCTGCAGACTTCAGCTCTGCAGTCTCCCTTTGACTGACTTGTTGTTCAGTCACCTTCCCTAACAGTTCAACTTCTGTCAGTTCTTTTGCTATCCCTGGATTGTTCAACCAATCCTCCAGCATCGCTAGCTCCATCTCCCATGGAGTGATAACTTTACCTGCCTGCTCCTTGGCTTCCTTTGCTGCTAGCTCCAATGCTACAGCTCTTTCAGCTTCCTGGCTGAATATGTTGAGACACTCCTCAGAATGCTCGTTTTCTTCTTCTGCTTGGGTAGCTTCGAAAGTCTTCTCCAATTCCTCCTTGACAGTCATCATTCGCTGAGACTGTTCTGCGGCTGCACCATCTACAACACCGATTTCTGCCTCCTCCTGGGCACATGGTAGGAATACTCCAATTCCCCCAATCATCAAAATATCATCCTGATATTTCACCTCTATCAGCTGCATCTGCTGATGTAAATCCATCTTTGAGCTCACTTGCTCTGTCAGCTCCCCTGGCTGATTCCTACTCACTTCCGAGTTTATGAGACCCACAGATAGTCTCATCTACTCATCCCTGCCCTCCTGGCAATATGGGATGCTTCTGCTGCTCTCTTGGCAGACTATGAGATCAACTGATCCCATCTTCATCAGCACTCCTTGCTGAATTGAACTCTCCTTGGAGTCCAGGAGACTTTCAGACAGTCTCAGATTTTCATCTCTGCCCACCTGGCAGTCTGAGATGCTTCCACTGCCCTCCTAGCAGTCTTCAATATCCCGCAGTGACCTCATATCATTGCCCAGCTGGCAATGTGAAATTCCCTGGCTGTCCTCCTGACAGTCCATGATATCCCGCAATGATCTCAATTCATTGCCCTCCTGGCAAGCTAGAGTTTCTTCTCTTCCCTCCTGGTAGTGCTTGAGATCCTCAGCTGATCCCAATTCATTTTCAAAATCATCGAGACTTCTCCCAGTCTCTAGTTCACAGACATAAATCACCTTTTCCTCTGTGGCCTTGAGGTTTTCAGCATACCTCAACCACCCTTTTAATAGCCTGCGATGTCTCATGACCATTAGCTTCTTGACTAGCCAATTTTCTTTTGCCTTCTCCATGGGAAATTCATGCATCTGTCTCCTCCTCCTATCCTACCGCATCTGCAGTTCAAGCTTCTCTATGTCTTGTTTTAATTCATAGAGCTCTTTATCCCTTTCTTTATCCAATTCTGCAAGCTTTTCTGCTTTGCTCTTCTTCCTATGGCCTACAATAGCCGTCTTACTGTGTCTATCTGCCTCCTTGGCAGATCTGTTGCTGTCACTCTGCATCCTGAGCATTTCCAGCTTCATCCTACAGTCCTCCTGACTGTCTTCTCGACTGATGCCTACCTGCAAACAATCGTCACAGAATCTCCAATGCTCTGTCTTCTTTCACCTGCAATATATAGATGAATTTCCTGCTCTGATACCACTTGATGTGTGTATCAGAGTGCTTTCCTCCTCTACCTCTTCCTGCCTGAAATACACAGACAAGAACTAGCTCTGATACCACTTGATGGCGTGAAAAATATGCTCCTATATACCCCGCAGGGTTTCTGCGGCTGACCTCCCGGTCTTAAGGATCGTTCAAATTATCATATGAGCCGAATTATCTCTTTGTATTCCCTTGGGAATCACTGCTGCAAAACTCGATCCACAGGTCCTTTCTAAGCCCTCATGGCTTTCTGCACTTTACCGTGACTTTTCCCCAATCAATATCGGGTTTCGGGGTTTCTAGATTCCCACTGTCGAGAGTCACTATACTCTTCAATCCCCGATCACCGATGAGCTCCTTTTCACCGATACGCACCCGTTCTATCTTATCTTTTGGTCCATGTGACCTCCCCATATATGACCACAGTCATACTCTTCATCAGGGTTTCAGACTTTTCACTGCCAAGTTGCAAACGTCCTTTGGATCCGAGATCCTCCGATTCCCGATGCGCTTTAGCCCTCCAAGCTAAGCCCTGGCCAATGCGACCACTACCATATGACCTCAGCCATACCTCTTGTTAGGGTTTCGGGGTTTTCAATGCCAAAATACATATGCCTACGGAATTCCCGACTCCTCGAATCCCGACTCTCCGTAGCACTGACAGTTGGCCCCTCATGACGGCACTGTCTTCCTTCTTCGGTTTGTTGATAGTTGGCTCCCACTCGTCGGGGTATCGCGTTTCACGATTCCAAAGTGCACAAACACTTTGTCTATGAGATCTTCGATATCCTGATGGACGGCTTCCTTGTCAAGTCTTTCCCGATGACACCAATCTCCTGCATGTGTCCCTTCCAGATGGACGGTCTTGATTCCTCCCGGATTTCGAGACTTTTGATGTCCCAACTTCCTTGTCCTCAGGAAATCCAATTTCTTGATGGCTGCTATGCCGACTCTCTTCGGATCTCTGACACCTGTCCCTCTGATCGGACGGCTCAAATTTTGCTGGGGTTTTCGACCTAGATTCCCCGATCTCTTGTCCACAGGAATGCCGATTTCCCGATGCGCCAAAGTGTCGATGGGCGCTCGATCTCCACCACGTGCCTCCGCTAATGGACGGTCCAGATTTCTCTGCTGTTTCGAGACTTGCGATGTCTCAATTCTCACGGCCTCGAGAATCCCAATTTCCCGAGTGTCGATATTCAGATGGATGAACCTCGTGCAGCTCCTGTCCAATCTGACGGCTGTTGGGTACCTTCTCCAGATATGACGGTTCAGATCCTTTATCCTCGTGCGCTTGCTCCAGAGGCTAAACTCTGAGCATATTCTCCCGATCCAATGACTTACGGGATTTCTGAGTGAGATTCGACGGCTGTCGGTCTCCTCCGTCTGTAGGCTTCTCCTAAGCTCCTCCTGGATGTAAACTCCTCAACGGTCCAGATCTCTTCCTTCTCCAGCGGATCTAATGACTGTCATGCTCTCCTGAGCTTCTGTACTTTCTTCCCATACTTGGGAGAAATTTTGAATTTCCAAAGGTATCAACCTTTGTCTGTTTCCTCTGTGAGCTCCACAACCTTGAGCCTCTCCATGCGTGTGAAAATGATGTTCCTCTTGAGCTTCTGCAAACACTCAGACCCCTAAGGGATTTTGTTTTTCCTTCCTTCTCCCACAGATGGAGAATAAAATGCCTTTCTGGCTCTCTGTTCACTCAAGAAACCTCTTGCTGAGTCTCTCTGGGTGTTCAGTAACCCAGTGAAGATCCCTCAGTGGATTCTTCCTCACTTCCAAAACTAAAAAATTTCTCTTCACTTATGTGCCTATCTGCAGACTTCCTCGACGCCCTCCTGGCGGAGTATCTTCTCCACGGAACGTTCAACATTTCTGTCCCCTTGTGCACCTATGCACTTGCTCGATGCCCTCCTGGAAGAGCTCTCAGAATCCTCAGTGATTCTGGTCCTTATTCCTGAACTCACCACAGAGTTCTTCCTCTGTGCACTCCTTGCACCCGCTCAATGCCCACCTGCCAGAGCTTCACATAACTCCTCAAAGCTTCTATCTGAACTCACAGTAGAGTTCCTTCTTCAATGCACCACTATGCCCATGCTCAATGCCCACTGGGCAGAGCCTTACAAAACTCCTAAGAGGTTCTGTCTGCAACTGTGTCTCTCATACACAGCCTTGCCTCCAAGGTATTTAACAACCTTGAGGTCTTCTTCCTCTGAGTTGTTGATTCTAGGTCTTGTGCCACAAAACATCTTTGTTTGACTCCGCAATGTTCATAAGTGCATCCTCTGTGCACGACTCTCAGAACCTGCAGAGTTCTGTCACACCCTCCTGGCGTGAAGCCTCAAAGACCTTCACCTAAAATCACACAAACTCCCTGCAAATGCACAACTACGGTATACATCTACAGCATACTATGGAACAAACACAGACATTCACATAACATACAAAAATGCAGGAAAAACTGCTCTGTTGTATTAACAATGGAAAATGCCTGAATTTACAATGGTGTTCCTGAGCTCTCTCTGGCTCTTCTCCACTCTGCTCATCTATCTCATCTAGCTTACTTTTTTTCCAAAATGAGATCTCTGAATCTTTTTTACCTGAGGGGGCTCTTAGAGTGCTTCCCTCCAGATTCACCTACCCTATTCAATTACAATGAATGGGTTGTCTAGTCCAGAATCAGATCTAGATCTCAGCTGATCTATTATTAAAGTCGATCTACCTAACGCCTGCACAAAGGCACGGCTTCTATGGCTCAACAGCCTAAGCATTTAAATTACATTGAATTCATATTTAAATGAGGTTGTGCCTTTCTTCATCTTGAATGCACGCGCTCGACGTGGCTGGCTGGCTGACGTGGAGAGATGCTCCTGCATCAAACCTGCTCCTGTAGAAAGTGATACTTTAATAGAATGTGCTTCGTCTTGGAGTGCATCACTGGGTTCTTCGAGATATTGATGGAACTTGTATTATCACAATATATTGGAATGGGCTCATCATACTCAACCTGTATCTTTGTTGGAGTTTGTTTCATCCAAAGAACCTGTGTACAACATGATGTTGTTGCAATATACTCTGCCTCAGCTATAGATAAAGATACTGATGATTGTTTCTTGCTTATCCATGATACTAAACACTCACCCAAGTAGAACGCTACTCCACTGGTGCTTCGTTGGTCATCAATACAACCTACCCAATCTACATCTGTGTAGGCAATAAGTGATAGATCCTTTCCTTTTGGATACCATAATCCAAACTCTTCTTTTCCTTTGAGATATCTAAAAATCCTCTTCATTTCTAACACATGTGACTCCTTTGGTGCTGCCTGAAATCATGGCACCTGTCCAACTGCCTGCATTACACATGGTCTGGATGTTGTCACATATAGTAGGTTGCCAATCATTGACCTGTATTTCCTCTGATATGTAGAATTCAAATCATCATATTTTTTTAACTTGCAACTGGTTTGCAATATTCCATTCCAAACCTCTTTAGCATTTCTCTGATATAATTGGTTTGAGAAATAAAGATTCCTTGGTTTCTTTGATGTATCTGAAGTCTGAAAAAGAAGGATATTTCTCCAAGTAACTACATTTGAAATTCATTATGCATATCTTTTGCAAATTTATGGCTTAACCTGTAATCATCACTACCAAAAATAATATCATCAACATAAACTTAAATTAATAAAATATTACCTTCACTTACCTTGATGTAGAGGTTGTTGTCTGCACTTTCTTTTTTGAACCCTGCCTGTTGGAGATACTTATCTAGTCTAGAGTACCATGCTCTAGGAGCTTGTTTTAGACCATACAATGCCTTCTTTAATTTACACACATAATCTGCGTTCTCTGACAACTGAAATCCTTCTGGTTGTTCAATGTAGATTTCTTCTTCAAGTTCCCCATTCAAAAAAGTTGATTTTACGTCCATCTGATATACTTTAACATTTTTTGAGCATGCATAGGCTAAAAGCAATCAGATTGCTTCCATTTTGACAACTGGGGAAAATGTATCTTCAAAGTCAATTCCTTCAATCCGTGCATATCCTTTACATACCAACATAGCTTTGTTCCTTGTAACTTGTCAATATTCATTTAATTTATTCCTGAAAACCCATTTTGTGTTGATCACATTCTTATTATTTGGTCTTGGAACCAGTTCCCTAGTGTCATTTTTCTCTATTTGATCCAATTCTTCATTCATGGCCTTATTCCAAAATTCATCCTTGTTGGCTTCTTAAAATTTTTTTGGTTCAAATGTAGATAAGAGTGCTAGGTGTGTTTGTTCTGGTGAATGGATATTTCTTCTAGTCTCAACTCCTACATATTTGTTTCTAATAATCTGATCTAAAGGATGGTTCTTTTGTACGTGTTTGCTAGGTGTCTTTGGATATACTTGTTGAAATTGCTCTTCTGTTTCTATCAGATTCTCTTCATATTCCTCTTATACTTCATCTTCTACTTCTTATTCTTTGAAAAGTTGTTCCATTGAATTGTTTTCTTCTTCCTTTGATTCTGGTCTACCTGTTTCATCAATTGTTACGTTGATACTTTCCACAACTTTGTTCAATATTAGATTGTAACACTTGTATGATTTCCTTGTACTTGACTAACCAACAAGTACTCCTTTGTCCACACGAGAGTCAAACTTTCTCATTCTTCCATCTTCTCTTTTGATGTAGCATTTTCTTCCAAAAACTATGAAGTGCTTCACATTTGCTGGTCTTCCTTTCCATAGCTCGTAGGGATTTTTAACAGTGTTTTTTCTGATCATTACTTTGTTTGAATGTGAACTATTGTATGCATTGCATGTGTCCAAAATATATCTGTCAATTTGGAATCCATTAGCATTGTTTGAGACATTTCTTGTACTGTCCTGATCTTTCTTTCAACAACTCCATTCTGTTGAGGTGTCCTAGCAATGGAAAATTGTATTTTTATTCCATTACTGTTGCAGTAGTCCATAAATTTATTTGAAGTGAACTCTCCTCCATTATCAGATATCAAGCATTTGATTCTTGAATCCATCTCATTTTCAACCATTTCCTTGTAGATCTTGAAGTTTTCAAAATCTTATGACTTGTTCTTGAGAAAAAAAACTGCATTCATTCTTGTATAATCATCAACTAATAACATAAAGTATCTCTCACCTTTTAATCCCTTTGTTGTAGTTGGTCCAACTATATCAGTATGCACAATTTCCAGTGGTCTTGTTGTTGAATATTCCTTTGATTTGAACCTGGTCTTTGTTTGATTTCCTTGTTGACAATGCTTGCATAAAGTGTTGGTTGGTTTCGTGATCTGGGGCATTTCTTTGACTTCTTCTCTTTTGTTGACTTTGACAAGGTTATCAAAATGCATGTGACCCATTCTTCTGTGCCATAGACAACTTTCATCTTCCTTTCCTTGACAACACTTTTCATTTCCAATTTCACTTAACACATATATGTTGTTTAAAGTTCTTGCAGTTGCATTGACCAATTTCCCTAAACCTTCTCTTCTTATCTCACACTTTTGTGAATTGAAAGTAACTTTATGACCTTGGTCACACATTTGACTCACACTTAGAAGATTATGTTTCATATCTTCTACTAGTAGAACATTTTGTGCCTTTTTATTCTTATTCCCAATTTGGACCATGCCTTCTCCAATGATTTTGGCTAAATTATCATTTCCGAAGGAGACTGATCCATTTCTTTCCTTTCACAATGTAAGAAATTTGTCTCTATCACCTGCCATGTGTTTTCAACACCCACTGTCAACATACCAACCATGTTTCTTCTCCTTAGCTTGTAGAGAGACTGTGCATTATTCATTGCTATACCGATCTTTCTTTCTTATCCATGTCGTTTGCTGAGGTTCTTGTCTGTGACTATTGTTATTCTATTGAGGTTCTTTAGGATGGAATGTCATTCTACAATATTTGGTTGTGTGTCCAAAATTGTTACATTTGTAACATTCCACTTCATTGCTCAAAGATTCAAACCTGTTGTAACTTCTTCTTTGTGTTTCACTAGGTATTCTTGAGTAACCTGTTTGTGTATGACTCTCAAAGTTGTTATTGTTCCTGTTCTTATCTCTGCAATTCACAACTTTATGTCCAAAATTATTACATGCATAACATAAACCAAAAAATATAGTTTGATAGTTGGGACTTGACAATATTCTAAAAGAAGGTGCTCTTATGAATCCTTCTTCTTCTTGAGGCCTATCTGTCTATTGTTGATTCTGAAATCTGAATCTTCTCGGTGGAGGAGTGTCCCTATAATCTTCCTATCCCCTTTGATTGTTTCTGCATAGCTTTTTGGATTTGTTTTTTTCTCTGTTGTTTTGGAGTTTGATCCCTTTTTTGTCTGATTGTATCCAAGTCCAAACTTGTCAAGATGAGAATTTTGACTGCTGATAATGTCATCTAGAACTTTTGAGCTATTTTGCATATTTTTGTTTTGAATATCCTTTCTTAGTGTGACAATATCTGCTTCCAAGTTTCCAATGATCTTGTCCTTCTTCTAGTTGTTCTTTGAGTGCTTCTTCAATTCTTTTATCTTATTCTATTTGAACCTTCAATCTCGTGATCATTTGTTCTAGTTCTTGAGTGTCCTTTTTCTTTTCTAGTTCTGCTTGTAGTTTCTTGTTTTTCTTGTTTTCTCTTTTGATAACTTCTATGGCACACATTAATTTTTCTCGATAGTCAACTTATGGCTCTTCAATTTCATTTTCGTCTTCTTCATATCCTTCTTCGGCTTCTTACTATTCTTCTTCAGAGTCTTCTTTGTCAGAATCTTTTACTGCCATGAATATAACTCTTCCTGTCTCACTGTCACTGATTTCATCTTCATCTAATGATGAGATGTCTTCTTTGATGCATAAGATTTTCTTGAAATATTTCTTTGTAGTTCTTTTGCCTTTATATGCTTGTTTGCCTTTTAAGTAACCTTCATCAATTCTCTTTTTATTATGAGTACATTTGTTAGCAAAATGACCAATACTATCACAATTAAAACAAATTAAAGGAAGATTACCTCTATACCTACCATTGGTTCCCTTGTTCAGTCTTTTGACGAAGTTGACCACTTCTTCATCATCTTCCGAGACGTCGCTGCTGCTGCTATATTCTTCTTGTTCATTTTTCTTTTTCTTTGATCTTTTGGATGCTTTGAAGGATTCTTCTTTTACATCTAGATTTTCCTGTTCAGTTCTCATTTCATATGCTGTGAAGATTCCATCTAGTTCATCCATGCTTATTGAGTTCAGATCCGATCTTTCTTCTAGTGTTGATATCTTAGGTTGAATCTCATGGGAATAGATCTTAGTACCTTTTGAACAATTACAGATTCTTCGATTTCTTTCCCAATCCTATGATTGCATTCATTATTTCATCAACTCTTAAGAAGTAGGCTACAATATTCTCATCTTCCTTCATTTTTAGTTGTTCGAGCTGACCTCTATAAGTTTGATGTTATGTTGTTTTGACTTTTGTATCTCCTTCATAAATATTTCGAAGCTTGTCCCAAATCTCTTTGGCAGATTTACAATGTGCAACTTTGGTGAATATTGTTTCACTGAGACGATTCAAAAGTGCATTTGTAGCCTCCGAATTATTCTGACCAAGTTTCACTGCTTTGTCATTTGTTGGTGGAACTGCTAGTACCATGTATCCATCTACAATTGATTGCCAAATTTCAAACCCCTATGCTTGTATATATGTCTTCATCCTTATGCTCCAAAAAGCATACTTTTGTCCATCAAAGTGTGGTATTCCATTTTTATATGAGTTGGTACTCTCCATGATCTACCTTTCAGTGGTTAAACTGATTTCCGAAGGAACCTGCTCTGATACCAATTATTGGATTACTTAGAGGGGGGGTGAATCAGTAATAACGTAATTATAATATTTTTTCTCTAAATAAGCCAAGTGTTATATCAATGTAGAATTATTATCCAATAATGAGCAATAATAAATGAAAAATCACACACATACACAGTACACTAGTGTTTTACGTGGAAACCCAAATCGAGAGAAAACCACAGAATGATTTATCTTATATGTCTTGAAGAATTACATTCATTGGAAGCACCAACTTCCTTTGTTTTCTAGCTGCAACTGGAAGGAGGCTCCAACCCCCTAGTTTCTTAGGATACAACCTGAGGGAAGATCCAACTCCCCAAATCTATGGCTACAAATAGAAGGAGGCTACAACCCCCTATGCTCTCTGGCTACAACTGGAAGGTGGATACAACCACCTTTCCTTGCCTTGTCCAACCACCCTGAAGTAGAAGTAGAATGAAGGAACCACTGTCACACTATCACTGTGAGATATATCACTGTAAACCTGTACCAATCAACCTATACCAAAAAACCTGTACCAATAACTTGAACCATGCATCAACCTGTACCTCAACCTGCAATCAACCTGTACCATAAACAAGTGCATGAACCATGCACCAACCTGTACCAAACAATTTGTAATCAACCTATACCATAAAAAAGTGCAACCAACCATGTACCAAGTATGTACCAATAATGTGTCAATTACTCATCAACTATGACTCATCAATATGTACCAACATCATCAACTATACACTTCATGTATGTGTCAACTCATCAACTACTTGTCTCAACCATGTACCCAGCTTGTACCTCAACCAAAATCCCTCATCAATTTCATCATCCGAATATGATTTGTAACTCTATAATAGACCTAGTATATATGATCACATACCTGCAAACCTTCCTTAACTTTAACAACAAGAGACTATCATTTTCATCAAACGTTTCTTTAGTCTCACAAGACTAGTTTTGGATTAATCAACAACCCTAACTTGAAATAATCATAACTTTGTACCCGTAATGAATAAAGATCTGAAACTGATAAAAAATGTTCTTTAGTGTGTTTTATTCAATTCCTCCAGGTGTCACCACTTGGAACCTCTCATAAAAGGATTTATAGCAAAAATGACACACCTTGCTGAATTCTGTCTTATTCTAGAGAGCGACCTTGTAGAGAGTGCCCCGCACAGAATATTTGTTGAATTGATCTGAAATTGTTACACATCATACCAAAGACTTTACTCTAACCAACACATTTGTTCTCAATGAATTTGTATCTTTTATGAATAATTTATGATGTTTTAACCCGAAACACATGTTTTTGACTAGTTTCAGGATGGGCCACAAACCCTATTTTCCATGGACTGTAACTCCAAAAATACAACGACCCACAAGTTGATTTTTTTACCACAGATACTTGGATATTTTTCCTCATTGTAATAGAAATTTCACATTCTAAATCATTATAGAAAAAAATTTATTGTGAAAATGGTGAGATGACTTGAAAAAAGCATACCTTAGAAAGCATCATCAAAAAAATTTATCCTTCCTTGAATTCTTGCCTTCTTTTATTCACTTTCCTCATAAATTTGGCTTAGATTTCCTTTGGTTACCTAGGGAACCTATAGGTATTCAATATTCTCAAATTTGATTCAAATGAGAGAGCCTTGCCTCTTATTTATACTCTCCAAGTAGCTTCCTTAAAAACATCTTCTAGCTCACTTTGCCCACTTTCCTTATATTAGGGTTAACCCACTTCTAATTTCTCCATTAAATTTATTATTTAAATAATTTATTTTGTATTCACTTTTAATTATAGTACACTCATTACTTAAATTTATTATTTACCTTCTAAAATCTCTTAAACCACTTTGACTACTTTGACCTTTTGGAGCTTCAAGCCAACATATGAGGGTCCTCCAATTTCGTAAGGCCATAACTCACAAACCGTGAGGAGTTATGTGACGTTCCACATACCACTTGAAATGTAATGACATGTACTATCCATATAGAATAGTATTACCTACAAATATATCAAAAATCATACCATTATCCATTAAACAAACTTGGGTCCATTACTCAAACTTGGGTTCTCCAACTTCACATGGCCATAACTCTCTAACCGTGAGGAGTTATGTGACGTTCCACATACCACAGGAATTGGTGTGACAAGAACTATGAATATAGGATAGTTTCAATGATAAATTAATTGTAATTCATTTCATTATTCCACTATTAAGCATGGGTTCTCTCACTCAACAAAGCGTCTTCCCATGAGGGTTTTCACCATAAGGGGACCACTTTGGAATTCATCCAATTTTACTTCTTATCAACCATGAAAAGAAAATAATGATTCATCTTTACATCAAGAAATATTGGGTCCATTACCCAAACCTTGTGCTATAGGGCTTTCTTCAAGGGTTGACATCAATGAAAACCAACCTTAATCAACAATAAAATGGTAGTTTACAACTGGGATGTGTTATTTAGAGAAATCAAAGATGTTGTCAAATAGGAAGTCCTACCAAAGTAGGAAGAACCATAGAAAATAGAGTTTGAATTCAAGGATAATGAATTAGACTCTATAGAAGAGTATGAATAATAAGAAGAAGATCCCCATACTCCAGTATTGAGGAGAACGATTTGGGAAATAAGGAAACTAGAAAGGTGTACTCCACCTTATTTCTATTCAAATTTTTATTTTCCTATTACTAATGATTATCCTAGAACATTTAGGGAGGTAGTTGATTCAAAGAATGAAAAACTCTGGAAAAATGATATTATTGAAGAAATGGTAGCCTTGGATAAGAATGAGGCTTGAGATCTAGTGGAGTTTCATACTGTAAGAAATCTCATTGGAAACAAATGGATGTTTAATAAGAAGTTGAATGCATAAGGAAAAGTGGAAAAATACAAAGCTCAGTTAGTAGCAAAAGTTTATTCCTAGGTAAAGGGAATTGAATTTGGTGAAATTTTTTCTCGTGTTGGCAAGTTAACTTCTATTAGATTTATTTTATCTATTGTTGCTACCTTTTATTTTGAAGTACAACATGTGGATGTGAAGACAACATTCCTACATGGGAATCTAGAGGAAGAAATCTACATGAAGCAAACCGAAGGATTTTTTTTGAACATGAAGAAAGAGCTAGTATGCAGGTTGAAAAATTCCATGTATGGGTTAAAATAATCACTAAATATGTGGTATCAAAAATTTGATAATTGTATATTGGAACTTGGATTCACAAGGAGCAACGCGTATCACTGTGTGTATTTCAAATTAATCATTGATCATCTCATTTATTTGGTCTTGTATGTGGATGATATGTTGTTGATAGGAAACAACAAGGAGATTATTTGGGATGCAAAAAATCAGTTGTCCTCTAAATTTGACATGAAGGATATTGGTGTTACAAACTTTTACCCACAATTTGTATAGATAGGTATACATAGAAGATGAGGACTTCAAGGCATTGTTTCAGCAACTACATGACCAAATTCATATAGAAGAAGGTGACAACAAGCCTAAGTATTATTTCTAGAATGTGTTACTCTACAATCTTGACAACCTTTGTGTCCCTAAATATGAACGACTGGAACTTATCAGAGAAGCTCACACCTACAAGGTTGCATGACATTTTGGTGCTGGGAATACAATTTCCAACTTACAAAGGTATGTGTACTAGCCCAAAATGCAAGAAGATGTAGCATGATATTTTAGAGGATGTATACTTTGTTGTACCAAAAATCCAAGTAATAGGAAGCAAGGTCTATATTATCCCTTACATGCACCCACTCGACCTTATGAAAGTATTTCCATGGATTTTATGAGAGGTTTTCCAATAACCAGTAAGGGACATGACTACATGTTTGTGGTAGTTCATAGCTTCAAGAATATGTTCATTATTATGTATTGTAAAAAGACCATCAAAGGACAAGAAACATAAAAAATGTTCTTTGAACAAGTTTGGGTGTACTTTAGGATACCAAGGAGCAACATATTAGATAGGGAAACCATATTTCTTAGTACATGTTGGACTATAATGTGGGATACGATGGCTACTAGGTTGAATAGATATGCAATGTTCCATCCATAGATAGATGGGAATTCATAAGTAGTCAATAGGTATTTGGTGTATCTTTTCATGGTCTACAATCAGAAGCATCCGAAGACCTGGGATGAAAATATAATTTACATACAACACCCTTATAATAGAGCATTCCACACTTCTACTGGTAAGTTACCTTTTGAAACTTTATTTGGATAGTTTACACCTTCACCGTTGGATGTTGTATATGGATAGAAATGAAGGGCGAGGGAGGACCTCACAGGAGATGCATTAAAGGAATAAATTTTTGTTGAGAAGACTAGGAAAGTCCATTTGCAAGTAAAAGAGATGTTGAAGAAGTCACATGAAAAATACAAGGCCACACATGATCAAGAGAGAATAAAGAAGTCATTGAAAGTGGGAGACAAAGTTTTGTTATAGTTGAACAAGTAAAGACTATAGGTTCCTAGTAAGAAGATCAAGGATATGTTGTATGGACCTTTCGAGATATTGGAGAATGTGGTAGATAAAAACTACAAAATCAATCCACCCCCATACATGCATATTTACTTAGTAGTGAATGTGGATAATAATATCAAAATATATAAATCTTCCATGCTAGACTAGGAGGAGGAGTTTTTCCTACCATCCATAGAGGAATTAGCACCAAACACTCAGGAAGAGTTGGCATAGGACATCATTTTTCAATAGAGGTCCAAAACTACAAGATAGGGGCAACACAACCTTTGGTAGATTAGGTTGAAAGGACAACTTCTAGGCAAAGCAAAGTGGCACTCTAGGGAGAAGATAGAGGAAAATTTTCCTCACCTCATTTAGTAAATATTTTATGTACCAAAAGACACCCTAATTGGGTAGGTATGATTTGTATTGGATCATATATTAGTTTTCATCTATGTCAATACTCGCAGAATGGAAAAATATTGAGGAATCAACTTGTAGGGTCATTATAATCGTAGGTCCCAACTTAGAAAATTGGGGTTTGAAAACTTCAGAGGCCATTTTGATGCATCAAATGGAATTTTTTGTGGTCACATATCAAAATGGATTATTGTTGAAGGTGTCTCAACCTCTATTTCCTCAATCAAAGGATCTGGGATAAATTTTTCATTATCTCGTTCCTCTTAGTGAAATGGATCCTCGAGGAAAAACTTGATAGGATGTCCTACTCCATTATATATTTTTTCATCCACAATGGGAGGTTGTTTGGGGTAATGAGAGTGGTCTTCCCCAAGAAAAATTAGTTCAATACCTAACTCTTTATACCCTGAACTCATTGGAGACAGGCACTGAGAAACAAGAAAGAGAATATTTCTCTAGTACCAGTAATCTAGATTGTATAGATAATGAAATGCGAGGTAGGAATATGAATGGAAACACACACACATAAATATTGTAGAGGGAATAGTAATATAGTGAGAACCAAATTCTATCAATAAATGAAGAGAGAAAACATTGTGAAATGCAAAGTAATACAAACTAGAAAGAATGGTGGTAGCTTATCTCTCAAGAGAGAGGTGTTGGAGGTGCTGGTTACACTCATTCACAAAAACCAAAACCCTAGGAGATGAAGTGGCGAAAAGGAATGTGGGGCCTAAGGATTCTAGTTGATACTCCAACTTCATGAGGCCACAACTTCCACACACAAACTCCATTTCAGGCACCCAATATACCATTGGAAATATATCGTTAAGAAGAAAACTTCCAGTAAAGGATTAGGGATCCATGGAATCTTTAATCTGTTGAAGGGACGAAAATCACTATTAAGGACCTCAAAAATGCGACGAAAGTTCAAGACTTGAAAAACTAGAGAAAATATCCTAAGATGGGGAACTTTTATGAGTCAATGGAAGAGGTGGGTGGCCACTGATATCTACTTGGATCATTTTCACACAAAATACTTGAGATCTATAGCCTATCCCAATGATTGGATGACTAGTCTCCATTATGATTTCTTCGACAATATTATATCAACATCCACTAAAACTTATATATTTGTAGTTGCATCAATATATAAGGGTTGTTCTACCCAATTAAACTTTGACACTCTTCTTGTGTTCTCAAGTAAGTTGTGTACATCTACAACACTTTATTGATGATTTATTATAAGGTTGTGACACAGATGAGTTGCTCTATTATAAGTTTGTGATGTGTATGACTTGCAATATTATCTTGTAATCTTTGTTTCTCTCCTAATATATATTTTTTTTCAATCACATTGAGGCATAACACTTTAGCCAACAAATACATAAATTCTTGTGTGATATTCTATCAAAACTTTTTAAAATTAGATGTGTTGTATTGAAAAATATATTACTAGCTTCTTTTTTTATATTTATATGATAAAGAGAAATTGTATTTTTAATTAATTTATTATAATTTTATTTACACAAATTTTATCTTTTTTAAATTTAGATGTGTTGTATTGAAAAAATATACTATTAGTTTTTTTTTTAATATTTATATGCGAAACATAAATTGTAGTGGCATAAAAGTTTAGATACATATATATATATTTTTTAAATATTATTTTTTAATTAAAAACTAAAAAACTAAATTAATATTTTAATTATATAAAAAAATTATATTTATAGAAATAAAGATTCATTAATTATAATAGAAAAAACCAATACATTTAAGTTATCATAATATAAATTTGAAAAAAAATCATTTTCTAAATATAGGAATAAAGCAAGTCACTAGTTATAATAAAAAAACCAATACATTTAAGTGATCATAATAAAATTTTGAAAAAAAAAAACATTTTCTAATTAATGAGATTATAGTTTATTATAAAATAAAATTTCAAATATAAATTTGAAAACAATTTTTTTTAATTAATTATAAATTATTTTCTAATTAATGAGATTATAGTTTATTATAAAATAAAATTTCAAATATAAATTTGAAAACAATTATTTTTTAATTAATTATAAATTATTATTTATTATAATTGTTTTTTAAATAAAGTTTTCTATTCAAATATTAACTCCAGTTACAAAAAGATTATTATAATTGTTTTTCAAATAAAGTTTCTTATTCAAATATTAACTCT
This sequence comes from Picea engelmannii, assembly GCA_009831015.1. Classification (NCBI taxonomy): domain Eukaryota; kingdom Viridiplantae; phylum Streptophyta; class Pinopsida; order Pinales; family Pinaceae; genus Picea; species Picea engelmannii. The sequence continues at coordinate 1,115,356 of ML777056.1, read as the reverse complement.
AGTTACAAAAAAATATACAAATTAATAAGAAAAACCAAAATAAACCATAATTGCAATTCTTCCTAAAGTGAGAAGCTAGCACAAAATTTAAAGTTGAACTTAACACCTAAAATGTTCTCCAATAACTGAAGAAGACTTTGTATGTAGATGACCAACAAAAGGAAGCGGGAAGGATCCACCATGGCGTGTGACCAACCAAGAGACCATCTTCATGAACAAGTTGTTCTACTCCTCAGTATCTCCATCAATTGCTTGAGCTTCTTGAAATCTTGGTCACTTGGAAGCATTCCCATTGCAACCATGGTCTTGTTATGCCAATAGAGTTTGAGAGTTCTCTAGAATTTAGAATTCCTTGTTCTAGTGTATTTAAGGTAGGGAATAGTACAATAATACCACCCACTTGTTTTTCAATCTCTTGGTCCTACATATAAGACTAGACAAACCTTACATCTTCTTATAGAGATTACATGGTTCCTTTATCATCAGATGAAACAAACTAATGATAAAACTCAACATCTTGAAAAACATCATTTGTCACCCATTTGATGGCCTTGAGAATGTCTCGAGCATCATCCATGATGAGCCATGAGAACAAGACAAATATAATCAAAACCAAAGTCTCAATGTGTTATTAGAATGCACCATTAAGCATACACCAAAGACTAGGGGTTGTGAAGGCCATACACTACCCCTTTTACAGACTTAACCCTCTTGGAGCCATCATGCAAAGTAGATTAGAGTTCACAAGTTTCTAATCTCTTTAATGTCATGAAAAAAAACTTAAATGCCTACTCCTATGCCCCATTTCCCTCCTATCTCTCATTTCAATCTACACTAAATCATTCATTATCCTCAACACATGGCAACTACATGAGACAAAAGACAACCCTTAACACTACCCCTTTGTTTGATCAATTCTTCCAGAACTTATAAAATAAAAATTAAAAATAACTTAAAATTTATATAAATTTAATTCCACCATGAAAAATAAATGAAAAATTTAACCCCTTTTTTTTTTATGTAATTCATTTTACATTTTATCTTTTCTTTATTAATTTGATTCAACAAAATTTTCAATCTAATCTTTTTATATATATATATATGTGAGAAAAAATTATTATATCAAATTATTCTTACTATAAATAAATAAAAGTTTATAGAATTTGTATGTATAAAAAAAAAAGTTTATAGAATATGTATGTAAAGAGTAATGATGAGTAAATGGTTCTAACAATTTTACTTCTATTTTTATGCATTTAAAAAAAAAATCAAAATAAATAATATAAAAGTTATATTTTTTTTTATATTAATTTGAAAAAGATATTTTTTTTAAAATATAATTAAATAATAAATATTTAATAAATATGTTTTATTAAATATACTATTAAAAAAATAAAACTAATAAAATAAATTTGATGAAATATTTAAAATTATAATAACTAACATCTAATTTAACTACATGTTTATAACATTAAAATAATAATAATAATTTTGATATTCCTAATAATGTATTTTGATATTTTGATGGTACCATGGTTTAAAGTATTATCCCATATCCGGAGACAGCTTTCCCGGGCCGTTCCGTCCTAATTGAGATAAAGCTCAGACCCTCTACTCTTCAGCTCCCCAGAGAGATCAGCTAACCCTTTAGGGAGAGGGGCGAGATGCGGGCAGGTGGGGCCTAGGTATCGTTGCAAGTTTAGTAAGTCTCAGTGGTCTAGGTGAACCCTTGGTATAGATGCAAGTTTGGGCTGGTTAACCAGCGACAATGGGTTTAGATTACAAGTGGTCTCGGTGGTCTAGGTGAATCTTTTTGTAGATAGATTACAAGGGAGAGATTACTTGATTGATATATGTTTTTGTAGGTTTGTTGATAATATTTTATATATTTTATTAATATGATGTTAATAATTTATATTTTATTTTTAATATTTTATATATTTTATTTAATAAATATTGTAACATGGTATTCATAATTTTTGTTAATTAAATTTAGTTTAGTTGGTTGGGATAAATAATCCTTATCTTGATCATCCAAATTCAATTATGCATATAACATGTTGACTAACAAGTATATTATTGTAATATTTTTTTAGCCTTGTTCTAGTTCATCGATTCTTCTTAGTTTTAAAGAAGAAAACAAATTCATCTCTAAAAATCATAAAATGATTTTATTTATTGATAAATAATAAATATTTTTAAATATAAGCATAGTTGCATGAACTTGGGTACTTTTTGGGAGCTTCAACAACAAGGAAATGAGAATTTGGAAAAAGTTTCCTAAACATAAAGCTTTAAATTAAAATGATATTAAATTAAAATGTAAATATTAAATGTTAAATATATTCATATAATTATTTGTATAAATTAAATTAATAATTTTCATATTATAGTTGTTGCACTAGAGCAACATTGTTCTAGATTAACTTTCTCATGGATTGACCTTCAATTTTATTAAAGTAAAATTTAAAATATATTCCATAGAATATGAATATAAAAAATATTTAAAAAAACAAATTAATAACCAAAGATCCTTAATTACCTTCTTAACACCATTCAACAAGGATGCCCAAGCAAACTAGAACTTAAAAAAAAATGAAAATTATTTAAAAATTATTTTTACAATATATATCATATGTTTTTTCTTAAATAACCATAACATTCATATTAAAGAATAATAACTACTCTCATTATTTATTAACAATTATGAAAAATCACCACCCTCCAGAATATGAATGGATTTTGACTCAATTAAAACTAAAAAAATATTGCACACTAATTTGGAAAAGCCGCTATTTCCTACAAACTGGGTTGGTCAATCAAAATCATCACGGTGAAAGCTTAGAAAGATTAAACTCAAAAAAATATATTCCTTTCCATTGCATTTCCAAATTATTAGAATAACAGATTTGTTATTAAATGTTTGTCCACAACGTAGACACAATTGCTAGTGAAGATCAACTTTTTTATTTATTTTTATATATCGATCTACCACCTACACAGAAATAGTGCCGTGGTGTTGAAGATAAAATGGTGAAAGAGAATTTAAAAAATCCAGAGCTAAACATGCATTGAAAATACCTTTAATTATTCTTTTAATTGGTTGCAGTATAGATATAACCATTAAAAAGGTGTAAAAAATAGTGAAATGATAAAGTAAAAAAGAGTAAATGTTAAATCGGGAAAAAGCTTATTACAGTTTGAAAAAGCTTTATTACCCATGAGTGGAGCAAAAAGGTACAACGCTCTATGACCGACTGTTGGAGGTTCATATTTAATACATAAATTTGGTTAAAAAGATGTAAAAAACAGTGAAAATGCCGAAGTAAAAAAGAGTAAATGTTAAATCGGGAAAAAACTTATTACAATTTGAAAAAGCTTTATTATCCATGAGTGGAGCAAAAAAGTACCACGCTTTATGACCGTTGGGATTCATATTTAATACATAAATTAAATTAAATTAAAAAGATGTAAAAAACAGTAAAAAAAAGTAAAAAAGGCTGAAGTAAAAAAGAGTAAATGTTAAATAGCGAAAAAACTTATTACCATTTGAAAAAGCTTTATTATCCGTGAGTGGAGAAAAAGGTACCACACTCTATGACCGTTGGACACTCATATTTAATACATAAATTGGGTTAAAAAGATGTAAAAACTAAAATGCTGAAGTAAAAAAGAGTAAATGTTAAATCGGGAAAAAAACTTATTACCTTTTGAAAAAGCTTTATTACCCGTGAGTGGAGCAAAAAGGTACAATGCTCTATGACCGTTGGAGACTCATATTTAATATAAATTGAGTTTGATTGCCGTGTTTTAATATAGTATGCTAGGCTGTTGTTCTTGTAGGATTCATTAGTTTTTGTTTTTTTTTGCTCTTTTTTCTTTAGAGGCATTGGAGTATTGTCCTGAACTCTAGCTTGCTTGGTAGGACAAAAGGCTTCGGAAGGATGGATCAGTTCAAGAACCAATGAACGCTTGGAGTTGTTGTTCTTTCTGGTTTTTATTGGTTGGTGATTTTTTTCTTTAATTTTGCCTTATGTATTTTTCCTGTTTCGTTTGGTTCATTGTGGAGTGTTTTCTCTTGGCTTTTGTACTTCGTGTATGTAATTTTTTGGGTTTGGTTTCGTTTTGTCTTTTTTGCAGTCCGTCTGTATATTTGTTTATAATTTTTTTTTGGTTTCGTTGGTTCATTTTCGTTTGTTTACAGTGTAATGCTATCTTTTCATTACAAACAACATATTACATTTGTTTTTCAATGATTAAATTTATAGCTAGTAACATTGTTGTTTTTACGAATAATAATATGCTGATGATACACAGATATGTTATGTTGTCCATGAGGGATTGGGAGATGGTACCGTTTGCGGGAGCGATTGGAATGTTTGAGCCTACATTAACCAACGAACTAAAAAAAAGTTGAGTCAGGAAAATTCGGGTAATTTGGATTACTATAACACTGTAGGTTTTTCGTTTTTCTGAAATAAAATTAACTGAAATGTTATGTTAACTTATGATCATTCAGATAGGATGATATTGTCTTGGGACATACTTTTATGTTGTTTTAAATTCTTTACTAGGATTATCGTTCCGGTGGAGCGACAAGATTTATATTATTTAGTAAAAAGATCTATTACCGTTGGAGCCTCATTTTTAGAATTGTAACTTGAGTTGGAATGAGATGTTTTAATATTTTTCAGAATCATGAGGTACTGTAAGTTTCTAACTATTTTTCTTTCACAGTTCACTAGTTGTGTTTTTTTCAAAAGCATTGGAGTATTCTCTATTTGAGCTGTTGCTCTCTCTGGATTGTTTGGTTGGTGATTTTTTCTTCAGTTATGCTGAATGTATTTTTCCATACTTAGTTTGGTTTGTGATGGAGTGTATTGTTTTGGCTTTCTAACTTTGTTGGTGTAATTTTTGTTTGATTTGGTTGTTTTGTAATGTTATGTAGGCTTGCTAAATTTGTTTATGAATTTTGGTGGTTTTTGTTTCTTTTTCAGTATAGTGTTATCTTTGGAGAAGTGTGTAGTGTTATCTTTGGAGAAGGAACAAGAAACTAAGTGAAATATTATAATTTGTTATTTTTCAATTATTAAATTTATATTGCAGTTGCAATCAGTAATGTGGTCATGATGCACATATTAGCAAAATTTAAAAAATGATAATTTTTCCCTTTAATGTAAATAATTTAGATTACCATAACACATTAGGTTTTGGGGAAAATAAAATTAATTAAAGAGGTGTTTATGATAGTTTGGAGAAAATAAAATTAGTTAAAGTGGTGTTTATGGCAATTCAGATATGATGTGAGATTGTTAGACTTACTTTTGTTTTAAAAATTTTAGTAGGATTTGAAATAGGTGACTTTTTTAAGTCCATTGTTTTTAATTTTGAGGTTTTTTTTGAAGATTTAGTTATATTAATTGAAATTTTGATATACATGATGAAATTACTCCCTACAGAATTTATTTTTTCTAAGCTTTGTTGCAAATTTTATGTGAGGGAAATAGTCATTTCCATTTTATGTTTGGCAGTAAGATGATTAATTGATAAAGAATCAATGTAAATTAAAAAAATGCAGTAGTATTCTTCATTTTATCATGCTCTCATTTACCTCTGTTTTGCATTCACCTGGCCATGCTTCTGTAGATGGAATATTCTTTTCTTATAGATTTATCTTTCTTGTTTGTTTCACTAATATTATATTTTAGTTTGTATGAGATGTTATTTCTTTTTATTTTCCTTTCCCTGGACAATTTTGTGAGTTTTTATCTATCCATCTAACAAAGATTTATTGTTTTCTACTCTACCATTGTATTATTGATTATAAATATGTGTCAAATAAATAGTTATAATATATTTTTAAAATAATGGTAATATATGATTTTCATATTTCATTTTCTCATACCAGCACTAAATGCACTAAATGATATTGTTTCTTTAATAAGACTGGAATTTAGCTAAATATATTGTTTCTTTAATAGGACTGGAAGTCAGCTAAATAACAATTTAGGACTGAAAGTTAGCTAAATAACAATATATTGTATTATTTCTTTAATAGATTTAAGGTTTGTGAAATTTTTTAATGCATAGTTTTTTCTTTTATTTTAATTTTTTTTTTAAGTTTTGATAACATTGATTCAAATTTTAATATATATCATGAATTTATTTGGAATTTAACTAAATTTTTTATGGTGTTAACATCATAATTATACTAGAAAACAATCATTTTCATATTATTTTTTCCTTTTCATTGGATATTTAAAAAAATGTGAATGCTATTTAAAAATAAAAAATTGGAGTCAATATTTTAAGGTGTTGGCAAGATGTTTATCTCTGTTTTTCATTTGCCTGGCCATGATTTTTCTCACTGAAATATTATTTTCTTATTTATTTCCATTTTGCATCTAAGTGAGAAAATTTATCTGCTTAGTTGCTTGTTGTTTTTATTAATAAATTATTTTGTAAATTTTAGAAAAAACATTATTCATTTATTATTTTGCAAAGATATTTTAGATAGGGAGTTATTCATTTTTATTTTCCTTTTACATTTATTAAAAAAATTATGATGAGAGATTTATTGTGTTTTTCTTTCCTATACATTAATAAGATAAATATCATCCATCTAGCATCTAGCAAAGGTTTATTTTATTTTTTACTATTATATTATTAATTATAAATAAATAAATGTTAAATACAAATTTATTATTTTTAATATATTTTTGAAAGATAATACTATTTTTGTTTTCTTTTACTATCGTATTATTAATTATATATAAATATTAAATATGGAATTATTATTTTCAATATATTGTTGAAAGATAATACTATGACCCTTTTTAAATATGGTGTTTGTTTTTTGTTTCCTCACATTGTCATTATATGGCATTGGTTTTGTATTTTATTTTTTCACATGAGCATTATATTGTATTGGTTCTCTTCTATATGGCATTGGTTTTGTATTTTATTTCCTCACATAGACATTCTATTGTATTGATTCTCCTTTATATGGTATTGGTTTTGTATTTTATTTTCTCACATTTACATTGGTATTGGTTATTTTTTACTATTGTGCTATAAATATTTTTTTAAATATGACATTATTATTTTTATATATATTTTTTTATCCAGTATATTTTTATTTTCTTTATATTAATTCATATAGTATTTGTATATTTTGTTTTCTCTTCCAATATGAAAAAAACAAATTACATTAAATTGGTCATCTAACATTATTTGTACTCTCATACATTCTTCTACTCACTAAGTCCACTTAAAATAATAATATGGCGTTCTTCTATTCATTGTTTTAACTAAGAATAGTAAAATTGGGATATTATGAATGGTTATTCAAAGAAAATGCATAGTATTATGGCTTAAAACTCAACAAAAGACATGGGATAATATGATGGATCGTTTAAAGAAACTTAGAATGATAATCTGACATTTTTTTTTTATTTTAACTGATAATAGTTTACTGGGATATTATGAACTGTTATTTAAAAAATTCATAGTATTATGACTTAAAATTTAGGAAAAAAAAAACATGAGATGATATGATGGATGGTTTAAAAAAGTGAAGAATATTATGGTTGAAATTTATGTAATACTGGAAGAAATGGGGATCGCAGTTAGCTCAATAGTAATCTTACTTAACTACATAACAAGAGTTGTGTTATCTTACATAGCAAGAGTTGTACTATAAAAAATAAATACAAGGGATAGTTTGGGAAACTATATTAAATTCAATGGATAGCAGAGAGGCACATTTTTTTTTATGAACATGCATTTCTGAATTATGAACATTCTATGTTAGATTTTACGAAAACAGATTTAAGATTTATTATAGTAAATGAAGGAAATCCTCAAATCTATGAATCGATAGATATTAGGAAAATAGACTTAAGATTTATTATAGCAATTGAAGGAAATCCTCAAATCTATAGGGATGGAATGAGCGTCTATGCTTTTGTCCCACATTACCTTTAAAATTAGACTATCGGGTTAATATTTTAAGATTTTAAATCACATTTAATATTTTAACTTGTCCCACATTACTTTTAATATTTTAAATTACATTTAATATGTTAATATGTTCTGCCATTTTTAGTAAATAAATAATTTGGAAAATAAGATGTTTTTAAAGATTTTGTTATTTTTTTGAGAATAAAAAAATATCAATTTTAATTTAAATAATTTAAAGTTTTTTTTTTTTTTTTAACTAATTTTAAGTAAGAAGAAAATCAATATTATTAAAAAAAGAATAAACTCTCACAAACTCTATAATGAAGTAGGGTATTGAACAATTCTTAAAATTTTGGGTTGAAAGAATTTGTAATTTTGTGATACTAAAATGGTTGAAAATGAAAAGCACTCTTTTAAAATATCTTTAAATCACAATTTCAAAATATTTGTTATATAATCTTCTTCCTAACCTTTTAACCCATCAAAACTATGGTGAAATTCTCTTAAACCTTTTTAAACAAATTTTTTTGAAGAGATCCATATAATTTCTTACCTTTTTTAAATTCATAAGGATGGTTAAAGTCATCTTTGTGCATAAAGATGGTTAAAGATGAAAAACAATTTTTCTTAGCAATTTCAAAATATTTCTTAGAACATAGACCTTCTTAAATTTCTAACTCATCCCCTTCCTAATTTTTTAACTCATCAAAATTATGGTGAATTAAGAATACTTCTCTTAAAGCTTTTGGAATACAAAAATAAAATTTTAAAGAAAAACATGTAATTCTTTACAATTATTCAATTGTGATAAACCAAATTTAGTGACAAGTAGATGTTAACTGTCACCATCTAACTTTTTAACTCATCACATTCCTAACTTTTTAACTCATCAAAACTAGGGTGAATTAAAAATGTTTCTCTTAAAACTTTTGGAACACAAAAATAAAATTCTAAAGAAAACTATGTAATTCTTTACATTTCTTCAACTTGATAAATCAAATGTAATCACAAATGGAAATTAATCATCACCACCACCATCAAAATTAATTATATTCCTAAAAAAAATAAACTATATATTATAACTCTTCAATAGTTCAAATTGCACCAACTTCCCTCTTATCTATTAAATAAATAGACAAACTCTTTGAGAGTTCAAATTGCACCAACTTCCTCAATGTCTATTCGTGTACATACGAAATGCAATGGGAAAAGGAAATGGAAACATAAACATGCATGGATAAGTTATTTAGAAACGACCACCACGTGTTGGTTACTCCATACCCCATAGCTAGATTAACATTAGCATGATGGAAAACTAAAGCATACAAGTGGACATTGAATTAATAGATCCACTCACTTTAAGGAATTAAATCTCAATGCTTATTTTGTATATTGTGTACTCGACTAAGTATGTTCTTTCAATGATGCATCTCATACATGTTTTGGTAGTGTGATTGAGTAGAGATTCAATTGATTCAAATAGAGGAGAAATGACGCAAAGTAATATTACATTTAAAAAATAAAACAAATATGTAAGTGGGTTCAAATATATATATATA
>ML777056.1:1033818-1105785 GCA_009831015.1 Picea engelmannii | reverse complement strand
AACGGAATATAATTGGAAACAATGCTTTATAATAAATTTAAATCTTTTGAAAATAAGATGGAGATAAAAGTAGAAAATAGAATTTTAGGGTTGGAGAGTGAGCTGCAAAAAATGAGGCTAGATTACAAGAAATAGAAAAAAAACATGAAGAAAAAAACAATCAATAGAGGAGGGAGATGTCAAAGAAAATTGTAATCTTAGGGATACAATTAGAGAGCTATAATAAACGTTAATCAACAATTTGACTATAAATCGGTTTAGAACCTAAACTCATCAAAGAAAAAATGAGCAAGTTCATAGAATTAGACCATGAATATAACAAAACATAATTTCCAGTGTAAAAGAGAAGAAAGATGAGGACACCCTCACAATAGTCAAGGAAGAACTAAAAAATAAATCACAAATTGAGACAACTTGCCTCATGGAAGAAAAAAGGTTGGAAAAATTAATTGAAAAAAAGATAGGTTGATTTGGGTTAAGGTATGCTCTAATTACCATTTAAAAGGGTCTATTTATCAATGAAGACATCATTCTAGAGGACCAATCTGAATTAAGGAAGAAAGTTCAAAAGGTGAAAGAAACTATGAAGGAAGCGAAATGGGCAATCATTCAAAATATCAAAAAGGCTATTATTATGGATAGAGACCAAAAAGATAACAATAAATATCAATTTGGGGCATTCCGGATCCTCTCTTTGAATTGTTGTGTTTTTCCATGGAGTAAAGGGCCTATAGTAAGTTGAATCTCGGGTGGCATTCATATTAGTTTCTTGGTTGAAACTTGGGAGCATGAAGAATCTAGGATCCCTAATATAGAAGGATTTGTTTCCTGGTCAAAATGGAACAAGAATTACTCATGTAGAGGGGTTGGAGGCATAACTTATTGCATAAAAAGAAACATCTCTCCTTAAATTAGGTTTCATAAGAAAGATCCTCTCAATCAATACATATGGATGTAGATATCAGATATCAATGCTAAGAATATAATTTACAGAACAATAAGTGATAGGTTATAGGAAGGGTCTCTCGTGACCAACAATAATTTATTAATGTATATATGAACCTATCATGATAATGCAAATAACATCAAGTATGGAGTTACTTTTTTTCCCACTCTCTTTGCGTGAAAATTGTATGAGAGACCAATCAACTGCATTAATTATTTCATTAATTATTTCTATGAACATTTCCTTGCTAATGTATAGAAAATGCTCAACCATTCTTCTAATCCTCATGCATTCCTGAAGGATTCTTTATGATTGAAATCATCCTCCATGCATTAGATATCCCTTGTTTGAGTAAACACTATTATCTCTACAAATCCTTCGATGAGAATTATCAGTATCTATCCCTGTATAGAATCCAAAGAAACCAACGAAAGGTTTGTTGTCATCTTACATTTATCGATATGTCGTCGCATTACAAAGTAACCAACGAAAGATATACTGTGATCTTCTTTGTAAACCCTAACCTATAGTAATGATTCCCATTCGTTAGGGTTTAGAGTAGTCAGCGTGACACCATCACTCAACGTAACCCTAACCTAATAGCTCAAAGCCGTAGAATCTCACATCCCGTTTCTACCATCGACTCGAGTGCCTATCGACTGCACCATTGATAATAAAATTTGCCTCTATTACCATGCAAAACATTAAACATTATAGTCTTGGACAAAAGCATACATTTCCGGATGATAACATGATCGCATTCCTAGAACAAAAGCAGGGTGAAATATGGGTTGGTATGTTCGAATGTCTCTTATCATACCTCTAATATTTCTTGAGAAAATGGAGATAGTCCCGACAGAGTATATTTTCCCTTGACATTTTAGCATTGTAACACGTTCCAGCTAATATACGACACCTTATTAATACATTATGAGTGAATGGGAACTTCTTGTCTTTGTTTCGTGTCCATAGAATACGCCTAAGCGTTGAAGTCTCATGCATCTCTTTGTCATTCAACTCTTGTGTTAATACAAACCTGCAAGTACAAATCGTAGTCAACCATCTATTTTCCATTTGACTCTTGGGTATCATTTTTTCCATAGATTTTGTAATATTCTTTAAAGAAATATATCAGCGAAGACATTGTTCTTATTCTTGAAAGTTAATGCCTTGCATTCTTTACTAAATCTTTATCTAGTTGCTTTCAAAGTTAATGCTTTGCATTATTTACTATTACCTAGCATTGAGAATAGTATGGTGCTTTGGATGTAATAGAAAGTATATTTGGTCCATATCACTATCCCCTTGTAGTATTTATACTTCACAAAATCTTCCATTCTTACTTTAGTGCATCACTTTATAACTGACAACTAGCATTTCAAGCAAAAGACAATCCATTCACTTGTATCCGCAAGTGCATTTTGACAACATAGAAGAAATAAGAGAAGACACATAAATACGAATCTCATAGGAAGGGGGTTGGCATAATCCCCATGAAAAATCCAATCTTAATTGTACCCATTGTGGAATGAATGGGTCACATGTAGCCATCAACTATAGAGTTCTATCACAGAAGATCAAAGAGGACATTCAAAGTCGTAAAGAAGACAGAGATATAACTTCAGGACCAACTAAAGTTAAAGACTTGTTCATTATATTGTTTCCCATTGCAATATAGGAGTAACGGAATATTTATTTAATGCTTCATTTTATTCTTGGGGAGATGCATGGATTCTTGAAACAGGAAAAATATACCGCATGATATTTTCAAGATATTTATTCGAATACTTTGATGACAATGTAGATGGCATAGTGGAAGATATGAAAAGAAACTTGATGTCCCTTCTGCACATCAAACAACAAGGCCACTATATTCATATGTTCGCTGACAAAGTTAAAATAAGGAAGGATTATGACAATGTTCTTGTCATGAATGAAATGTAAGATGGAAAATTGTTGAAGTTGAATGGGACATCTTCCCATACACACATTGATGCATACCTCTCTCATCATGACTCAATTATAATGCCATTTAGTATTTTGTGGAAAGCTAGATTTGGTCATATTAATTATGACAATACTCATCAGTTGAGAAAGAATGGTGTTTCTAGTTTTCCTACTGTTCCTAGGAAATTGAAGCAATGTGATGCTTGTATCCTTGGAAAACATAGCAAAAAACCCTTTTGTGACTCTACTTCCAGAGCCTGTAAAAAAATTGAACTGATTCATTCTTATTTGTATGAACCTATGCATGTTCCTTATGAAAATGGAAACAAATATATCATGACTTTTATTGATGGTTAAACCATGATGTTTTGATCAGATACTTTCAAAACATTTAAAAATTTTCATGTATGGATTCAAAATGAAGCTCATTCTCGTATTGTCTCTCTTTGCACTTACAATGGAACAGAATATACTTCAAATAAATTTGAAATCTACCTTTGCCAACATGGGATCAAACATCAAACCAAATTTCCATACAATCCACAACAGAATTTTGTGGCTGAACAAATGAACAGGACACTCCTAAATATGGTTCATTCCATGATGTTTTTCAAGAATATTAAATTGATCTTTTGAATTGATGCAGTTCAATGTGTATTTTATGTCGAAAATAGGTGTCCATATCATGCTCTTAATAACAAGACTCCATATGAAATGTGATATGGCCACATTCCTTGGATGATGCAAGTTAGGTTCGTTGGTTCCACCTGTTATGCCTTGATTCCTAGGGAGAAAGGAAGCAAGCTTGATGCAAGGAGTCGGAAGTGAATCTTCTTGGGGTACTCAAATACCACCAAGGGGTATCATCTTTATGATGAGAAAAATAAGAAATTTTTCTTTCCAAAGATGTGATATTTCTTTAATCCACCAAGAAAGAAAAAAATATTGAGAGCTAGCTTGATCATCTAGACATATTTTTGTGTAAAGACATATCATTAATTTGATGATGAGATTACACGTCTTGAAGGGTGGATCCCCATATTGGGTCAATATCTATAATCTCCTTATGAAGAACCATCTTCCCCTCTTGAGGATGTTCCTGCCACTTCATCATAACCCGATGTTCACTTGGATGATGTGATCCAGAGGATTGAAAAGATAAGGCTTAATAAGAACTCAACATCATATCAATCATCTAAGAAACCCATACCATCCCATAAAGGTCCACCAAAATGGCTCATAAAAAACTTGAAAGTGTTCATCCTTATGAGGTCAGGAATATATGAACCATATTGTCCTCAAAATAAGATGGAACTAATGTATATAATTCAACTCAGATGATGTAGTTGAAATGGATGTTTCATATGATTGTGAGTTGAATTTATCTACTAATATTAAACTGACTTCCTTTAAATAAGATTCTTCTCAAGATGAATGGAAAGAGGCCATGCAAAAGGAATATGATACTCTCATGAAGAATGGGACATGGAAGTTGGTGGATCATCCATTTGGAACCAAGAAAATCAAATGCAAGTGGGTATTTAAGAACAAGTACAGATCACATATATCACTTGACAAGCACAAAGCAAGACTCATGGAAAAAGGATTTGCACAAAAATAAGGTGTTGATTATGAGAATTTTTTTTCCCCCACAACAAAATGGGATACCATCCAAACTCTATTTTTCATGGCAACACATAATGGGTGGAAAACTCATCAAATGGATGTGAAGAATTCTTTCTTGAACAGAGACTTGAAAGATAATGTGTTCATGTCTCATTCAGAATGATTTCTTGTGAAGCGAAAAGAACATAAGGTATGAAATATCATCAAATCCTTATATGGATTGAAACAATAACTATGCGCATTGTATAAAAAAATTAAGTGAGCATGTTTTGAAATTAAATTTCAAGCACTTCAATCTTCACAATGTCTTCATCTAGTAGTCCTCTGACTACTCTGCAATCAAATGGTAGCACACAACTACCACAATGCCATCGATAGCTCGAATCATATGTCATAGTATCTACAATCAATTAGCACACAACTACTCCCAATGTGAGCTGGTAGTTTCCATGGCAATTACCTAGTAGCACACAACTACTACAATTCCATCTAGTAGAACATGATTTTCTTGATCCATAGTAGTAAACAACTAATATCCAGTGGTACAAAACCACTCCAAGTAGCACACAACTATTTTCCAGAGACACAATTTCTCTATCCTCCAATCAACGACTAGCTACACAAGCTACCACCATGCAGTCCAACAATCTCTATGATTATGCAACAATCAACTAGTAGCACACAACTATTACCATGCCATCATCCATAATCATAGTCTTCAATCCCTATGATTGTGCAACAATAAGATATTAGCACACAACTACGACCATGTCATCAACCATAGTCATAGTCTACAACTATGTAGCAATAAACTAGTAACACACATCTACTACCATGCCATCATCCATAGTCATAGTCGATGTCTCTATAACTATGAAACAATCAACTAGTATCACACAACTACTACAATTCCATCAACCATAGTTATAGTCTCATTGAGTAGCACGAAGCTACTCCCATAGTCATCATGACTATGCATGTGATTTTCTTCTCTCATTAGGTTCGGTAGTGCATTACCCCCTCAATCACCTCGCATGACTTATCTATGGAATCCTTGGCTAGAGGGATTATTCAGAAGGAGGAGAAACAACACACCTCCCTCTTAATGAGGGTGGAAATTCTACATCATTCCAATCTTGTCTCTAAATTACTCATACTTCACTCTAGATAGAGGCTTGGTGAGAATGTTCATTATCTTCTCATCTATGGATATGTATTGGAGCTCTATATCTCCTCTCTACACCATGTCTTAGATGTAATGGAATTTGATATCTATGTTCTTTGAGTTATCATGAGAGATAGGGTTCTCTAAAATCCTTACACAAATTTGATTGTCACAATGTATCAAAGTTGGCTCAAATTCTAGATCAAATATCACTACATGAAACTTCTAAAGCTACACTGCTTCAGGACTTGCCACACAACCTATGATATACTCTTCCTCTACTATACTAAGTGCCATTGATGTACGCTTCCTTCTCAACCATGAGATCATACCTGATCCCAGAATGAAGAAGCATCTAGAAGTACTCTTCTGATCCAATCCATTCCCTTCCCATTCAGAGTCTATATATCCCTGCAGCTTCATATCTCCACCCAAGGCATATCTCAATCCATAGCCAATTGTACCAAGTAGTTACCTCAACATATGTTTTCCTATCATCCAATGTACATGTCTCGACTCAACCATGTACTGAAACAAGGCATTCACTACAAAACATATGTTTGGCCTGGTGTTAACCAGGTACATCAAGGATCTAGTACATTTTTTGTACATCATGGGATCCACCAAATATGAAGATGAATCAATCAGAAGCTTCATATTTATCATCATGGGTGTGGCCATGGACTTGTATTCCATCATCCCAAATCTCTGCAGGATCTCAACAATATATTTTCCTTGGCTAACGAAAATATCATCTGATCTCTGCCACACCTCCAATCCCAAGAATTAATGCATCATACCTAGATCTTTCATCTTGAAATTTGGGGCAAGCTCTCACTTGAACCAAACTATGAGCTTTTCATCTCCTATCAGAAATAGGTCATCCACGTATAGAACCAAGATCAACCAGAAACCATTCTGAGCCTTATAGAAAATCTTGGGGTCCACACCACTCTTAGTAAATCCCAAGTTCATCGGGTATTTATCTATCCTAACATACCATGCCCTGGGTTCCTTCTTCAATCCATACAAGACCTTGTTCAATCTGTAAACATGGGACTATTTCCCATGGATCACAAAACCTTGTGGTTTCTCTATGTACACTTCTTCTTATATTACACCATTCAATAAGGAAGTCTTGACATCCCTCTGGTGTAATTTCCATCCTATTGTGGAGGCAATATCAATAATTGATCTGATGGAAGTGTACTTTTCTATAGGAGAAAATGCCTCATTGTAGTGTTCTCCCTCTTTCTGGGAGATTCCTCTAGCCACAAATAATTCCTTGTACTTATCTATGCTGCCTTCTGCAAGATGCTTGACCTTGTAGATCCATTTGGAAGTAATTGTTGACCTCTCTTCTGGTCTTGGAACCACCTCCCACACATTATTAATGCTCCTCCATCATGGCTCCTCAACATCTTCTTCAAAGATGGAAGGATCTCAATCAATGATGTTGCTCATCAATGTCACATAGTTGGAAAAATTATGTGGTCTCTTGATCTCTCTAAAAGAGCCTTTGGGAGCTGCATGTCCTTCATCTTCCTGCAAGGTTAATAGAGCCAAGATAGTCTCTTCCCGTTGACTATTGGATCTACAGGTCTCTCTGACTCTACCATTTCATTTTTAACTTATGGAAAGGGTTCCTCTGGTGTAGAGTCTTACATGATTGCTTCTCTTGGATCCTGCTTCTCCTCTTGGTCCTCATACATGTGAGACTCCCTTGATATTCTAAAGGATTCATATACATCAAATTTTACATCCTGAATAATATCAATATGTACAAAAGTGCATGGGTAGGCCTTGGTCATGGATCATCGCTTTCGTTGCTTCTACAATGGATCTATTATTTCTTTTTGCAACCCCATTTTGATGGGGGTTGTAGGGAGTTGTTATCTCCCTATTAATCCTTTCTTCTTTGAAAAATTATTTATAATCTGTTGAGGTGTACTCACCTCCATTATCATATATAAAGAAATTAATCTTCCTTTCGAAGATATTTTCAACCAAATCCTTGAATTCCTGAAACTTGATGAAGACTTCATCTTTTTCTTTCAATAAGTAGATCCATGTCTTTTGAGAATTGTCGTCTATGAATAAGACATAGTATACAAATTTTCCTAAGGATGGTACCATAATTTGTCCACATACATCAAAGTGTATGATTTCCAAGATACCCTTGGACGTGTTGTCACTTCCGGTAATGTTTCCCTTGACATTTTTTCCAGGTGCATAACCTTTGTATACTCCATTACGTTCTACCTGAATATTGAGTAGACCTATAACCATTTTTCCCAATATAGGTAGTTCTCTATAGTTTATGTGAGCAAGTCTTAGGTGCCATAGCTCACTTGAGCTAACACTATAGTGTACAAGGGTTCTTTCTTGGTGTCCCTTCAATTTATATAGTCTTCCCTCTTGGACACCAATCATGGTAGATTTATCAATGCTTGAATTCTTGAGCCATAGAAGAAATCCATCCAGAAAATATAACATAAAACCTTTATTTTCTAAAGAAGATATGGAAAGTATATTTTTCTTCAAGTTTTGTACAAAGAAAATATCCTTAATTAAAATATGGTTACTTAATTCAAGTTGTAGGGAGGCTTCTCCAATTCCTTTGACTACATGCTTGGAATAATCCGCGAGATCCACTTGAAGGGATGAGCTCTTTTCTGTCATAATTGAAAGAGAATTTATCGATCCGATGATGTTCTTGGAAGCACTGCTATCTATGAGCCAAGTGTCACTCCCTTGAATGATGGTTCTTGTGAGTGTTTAAACAATTACAAATTATTCATCCTTTGCCTTGTGTTCTCCAGCTTTTGTTGTATGTGCATGGTGCTTCTTCTTCTTTCCATTTTCATGTTTATGAGAGAATTGTGACGAATAATGTTCATCTTCTTGCAGGTGTATCATTTGATATTTGATGCATCCTTTATATGGCATGGCTTCTTAGACTTCTTTGGAATGTATTCTTCTCTTTCCTTTCACTTCTTCACTTGGTCAACAAGTGATTGATTTTCATCCTCATTAATCTTTTCTGATTTGGATATCAACCTAGATTCTTCTTAGGTGCAAACTTTCCATAGCTTGTTGAACTTGGGAAATTTGCTTCTGGCACAAATCCCTTAAATAAATGGATCCCAAGAGGAGGGAAATACATTGAATGTAGTAGTCATGAGTTCAACGTCTTATATTAGATATACAATGGCCAATAACTGGTACTTGATCTACTATATCCTCATAAAATAGTTTCCTATTGTTTTTGACTTGTTCATTGTCATGTTTCTAAGTTGATTCCTTATAGTAATATTTCAACTAGTTTTCTTACTTTCTTAAATTCTGGATAGGGAATCAAACATTTCCTTTGTTTTTTGGAGTTACTTCACACACACCTAGGATTTATTTTTCCTAAGGTTATTCCTTGTTTATTAGTCATAATTAGTCATTATCTGGTCTCCTATATTTTAGGGAAGAATATTCCACCTGGAGAATATTCTCTTTGAGTTGACACTTCAGTTTGACTAGTTGAGTTGAGTTTAGATGTTGCATTGGTTTTGTCACCATGAAACATTGGGATCATCACCAGCTAATGTGCAATTTCCTTGGGATCATCACCAAGCTGATGCATTCCACTTGATTTCCTGAGTTAACTCCTCACTACTCTATGTTCAATTAGTTAACTGAAGACTAGTTGACTAGTTAACTTAGCTAGGTGGCAGTTCACTCCCGTAACTGCTTGAGAGACTAGACTAGGTGGTAGTTCACTACCGGTAACTATTGGTGTGTATCCATATCACTCCATACCACCACTATGGATCATTAGTTACTCATGTATCATATATCTATTGTAAATTATTCACTCTTTGAGAGTGAAAATGATTAATGAGAATTATTCGATTCTTTCTCTCCTTCTTCTTTTTCCAATTCTACTTGCAAATGTGTGTATTATTATTTATATAGATCTATTCTATGTAGGTTCAACACATTTACATGGTATCAGAGCTGACAAACTGCTAAGCAAAAGCTACAGCAAAAACTTTTGCAGGTACAAAATATTGAAGACAACAAAACGATGGATTATTCACTAGAAATACTTCTCACGCCTCATAACTATTTGGAATGGAAGAAAAAAATTATGATTATGCTTAGATGTAGAGGCTTGTACCAAATAACTATGGCAATGGAAGTAGAGCCTGATTGTGTCGATGAGAAAAATGATTTTCTCAATAGACAAGATATGGCGATAGGATGTATCCTTTATATTATTTCTCCCAAAATTCTCCATCAAGTATATGATGAATCACAAGAATTCACTCCAAATGATTTATGGAGCAGATTGGAGGTTTAATTTGGGAATAAGGAAGAATGCATGCAAAATGTTGACAAGATGGAGAATGTAGAAAAGCCACTGGAAGATAAATCATCTTAGTTTGAAGAGCCTTCTACACAAGTATTTGTACAAATTTGTATCCATTAATTGAAGATGATGTCTACTCCATTTCAGATTTGTTTTCTGAAATTTATGTGGAAGATATATGGCATGCATCTTAAGGGTCACATGCAAACACTTTTCCATGCACAATGCATGCATCTCAAGAGACAAAATGGGAGCCGCACAGATCAGAATAAATTATGATATTTTCTGATAACACTTTGTAGAAAAAAATTGGATATTTGCATTTCTCTTGAGAAAATATCCAATTTCAAAAAAAATATCGTTTGAAACAAATTCCGGGAAGTGAAGTTATGATCGTTTTAAAATCAACAAAATTTCAACGTTTTTCCAGTAACGGCCGCACGGTTTTCAAAATTTCATCCAAACATTATTTAGATACTTTTCATTACAAGAAGAGAAAGTGGATTCGTGAGGAAATATAAATTATGCATCTACTTCATCAGATCCATGCGTACATATACATATTCAACAAAATCTTCAACAAACACAAACTTCCACAGTTGCAAGGTCTTCTTGGAGTGAAGGACATGGTTGCTTAGCAACTACTTTTTGTTCCTTCTCATTTTTATTTTTTTTATGAATTTTAATTCAAGGGGGGGGGGTTTGCCATGAGGTTTTCCCTCTTTCCTCATTTATTTCAGTGTATCTTTTGTATTTGGGTACCTAACATGGCCTCGTTGTCGGGACCCATTCTTTATTTTCACCATAGTGATGTTCAGGGGGGGTGTTGGAGTTACTTCACACACACCTAGTATTTATTTTTCCCAAGGTTATTCCTTTTTTATTAGTCATAATTAGTAATTATCCAGTCTCCTATATTTTAAGGGAGAATATTCCACCTGGAGAATATTGTCTTTCAGTTGACACTTCAGTTTGACTAGTTGAGTTGAGTTTAGATGTTGCATTGGTTTTGTCACCATGCAACATTGAGATCATCACCATATAATGTGAAATTTCCTTGGGATCATCACCAGAATGACGCATTACCCTTAATATCCTGAGTTAACTCCTCACTACTCTTTGTTTAGTTAGTTAACTGAAGACTAGTTGACTAGTTAACTTAGCTAGGTGGCAGTTCACTCCCGTAACTGCTTGAGAGACTAGGCTAGGTGGTATTTCACTACCCGTAACTGTTGGTGTGTATCTAGATCACTCCAAAATACCACTATGGATCATTAGTTACTCATGTATCCTATATCTATTGTAAATTATTCACTCTTTGAGTGTGAAAATGGTTAATGAGAATTCATCCATTCTTTCTCTCCTTCTTCTTTTTCCAATTCTCTCTGCAAATGTCTGTATTATTGTTTATCTAGATCTATTCTGTGAAGGTTCAACACATTTACATTGTTTTCTTTAGTTCTGATATATTATGTATCAGATGATCCTTTATTGAGTCTATCAAGATCCTCTTGGCCTTGACCTCATTCTTCTTGAATTTTTCTTTGGCATCTTATTCTTTTGGTTCTGGAAGAATCTGCTTGATATGATATAATAACTCATTATATTCTATAATGAGGGGAAATTTTTTCTTCCAGAATCTGAAGTTATCCCCTCCATCCAATCTATCTTCAACTCTCATGATGATTGACAATTTCGTTGGTAGAAAGCCTAGCTCTGAAAAACTTTGATTTTTTAAACTTCACCAAACTGGACACTGAGGGTTGAAGGGGGTGCACTAGGGTAGGGCACAATGATATGTGATATAATTATCCCCAATAGCCTTAGGATAGTTCTCAATGATTTTGATAAAGTATTTTAGTACAACTGCAAGGTACTACAACGATCTTCCTTCTAGTGGTCAAACTCTTCAGATGGTAACCATCTATGATACTATGTTAGATTTTATTTATTTATAGAGCATTACAGTTACCAACGTTCTTTTACTTATTTAAAATTAACTTATATGTATCATGTACTTAGAAATAAAAACATAAACAAGAGACAAACGAACACTAGAGATTTATCTCGGGAGAATCCAAAATGGGGGAAAACCCAACAACATTTCTTAGACAGATTTTGTTCACAAATAAATTCCAATCATGAACCAACAAATAAACCCTAGAAAAAAGAATATCTCAAGTTACAACCATAAATACCACCCCATCTATAGAAACAACACAATACCAAGGTAACACACCTTTTCCAATAGTAGCGCACAAGAGAGAAATACCAGAAAGACTGAACAAGAAGAATCTTTGTCCCTATGGTTGTTCCGTCACCCTCCCTAAGACTTGCACCTTAATTTTTTGTATATGAGAGAGTGAGAGTGAGTGTGTACAAATGAGATAAGGAACCTCCTATTTATAGTATTCTTGTCCTCTTTACTGGGCCAACTTATCTTTTGGGAAGGTGTCACTTCTTTGTTCTTTATTCTTCTAGGCCGAATTGCCTTCTAGGGTATTCCACATCTATTCAATGGTTCTATTGCTTATGGAATCATCTTCTTGTCTAAGAAAGGTCATCTAGGAGGGAAAGCATGATTCGATTAATTTTCGGCATGAAATGAGAGAAGAGATATAATAAATAAATGTGCAGAGATATATCATATATCCAATAATATAACATATATGTATCATATATATAAACATATGTTACGAGAAAAATCTCTCTATGGCATGGGGTAAACCACAATAGATGGAATGACACGCAAAAATAAACTCTAATCCCAACTATGCTATATAATTAAAATGATAACAAGACAAGATCAAGAGCCTACCTCATCCGGACATTCAATGAAGACCATTGTTGATCATGCAACTCAAAGATTTATACCTGCAACTTGTCCTCAACAACCAAGATACGCAAGCATATGGTGATAATATATAATTTTGTCATATAAAATATCATAATTCATTAACATACATGAAAATTACACCCATGGAATAACAATTCAAATATTTGCAAGATATCAATTAGACGAGAAAATAATATTTCTATTAAAATAATCAACAGAAGTGTATAGGTGACAAAATTTTGTGTCGATACATATCAGAACCAAGAAACTAATTCCCTTCCAGCTGGTCCTCCACCACTTCAATCCTCCACCAAACTGAATCTCATATAAATGAGACAATGATGTTCTCCATCAAAGAAGGAAGAGCTTGGGGGTTAAACAATTATTTCAAACTTTAAAGGATAAAGGGATGAAGACTCAATGTGAGGTGAAAATTTCTCCAGATTATCTTTTCTCTCAAAATTTGAATTATCTCCTTTCCACAACTTGGATATGGCTCAATTTATATCCTTCAAATGGAACTAAAGGGTCGATTCAGAATATTTCCAGTAAATGGAAGGTCAAGGATCATGGATCTCATGAAGTGACATGGAAACCTGACAATTTTTTTAATTTTGAGCACCAAACTTGATTTACGTAGGCTGCAGTGGAGAAACCTATGTATAAACTTGTTGTCTAACTGGTAGGGCGCGTATATGTAAAAAAATGTTCTTTTTTGGCTCTGTAAGGTAAAAAAGGGGACTTCAAGTATGCATAAGAAAATGGAAATGCCATCTAAGCAAGTTGCATGGGGTGAGGTAAAATTATCTATAACAGATGCCCCCTAATGTGTGAGTTCATAGGAGTATCTGCAATGGCCGAAATATATCATAATTCCCAAAAGTGGAGTAATGGAGACTCAGTTGGAAGTACTAACTACTCAAGAGAATATTACAATCCATAATGAATTTGTACACATGGTTACCAATCTGAATTACACTCCAGATCCATGTGGAAATATAACAAATAGTTGTTCATGGCCATGAATAATCAATACAAAGTAGACACATTCCATAGGTTTTCATAGTCAGGAAAAAGGCCCACTGGAAAACCTAGTCTCAAAATAAATATGAAGATATTTGTATACAATGGAATACAGTTTGATCTCCCATGATCACTAAAGTCATATAGGTATTGGTCCAATGAAAGAGAAGAAAAAAATAGGAATGTTGCTACTGTAAGCTGAAGGTCTTCTACATTATCTGTCAATGCTGCAAGTGTACATAATGTGAATATGGGAGTTGATGTTGAACACAATGAATCTTTGTTTGATTACTAGTCATTAAGGTATATCGTTAACAAACATGACACAACCTAATGATAATGAAAGTAGGTATCAAGGCACCTAGTACATTATTACAAGTGTGAATAAGGGTGTTGAGGTTGAGCACTTGAAGAATCCATCGATCAAGAGACATTGATGTATTCCCAACTTTAGATGGTGGGGGAACCTTCCACTGATGACTTCAAGCCTCTAGGAACTCATAGGACTCTAGGTCTCATTTCCTGAATAGATGAGCTGAGGTCGATGGAAGGAGACCTGATGAAAGGAGAACATTAGGGAATTTATCATCAATGAGCACGAGGTACAAAGAAATAGCTTGATGATTAGAAGGATCTCGGGTAAATAAGATGTTCACGAACCAACAAACCTGTGCATATTTTGCATGCACCAGATGTAAGTAGTGCATGGAAAATACCCTCTTAATAACAGCCAATAAGGAAGACTGCCAACGAAGGCAAGGAAACCATCAATAAGGCTAATGGTATCCAAGACACTGCATGAATCCCAATGTGTGAATATATTGGTTTTCGTTGAACACAAGGAAAACACCCTAGTCAGTGACCAATGAGGAGATGTCGACTCTTGGGTTCAAGGTTACCTACCCATAATGAATGTAGGACCAGGGTGATTAATAGGACTACAACTTCATGTGAATTTGAGACACACTGAGGGTATGGCTTACATGCAAAGTCAAGAGTTCTAAGAATTGGTCGACACAAGCTTCTAGAATTCCTTTGAACAAGAGCATGAGACATATGGGAAATCCATGAAGCATATACTTGATGATGAAACTTCGTGATGCATGAGACGTCAAAAAACTCTCCATAGGGACTGGAAGAGTAACCAATTGGAGGAGTAAATTCTAAATAACAATATTAGCTTTCTAAGGTCATTCTAAACCCAAACTTTGGATGACAGTGGACTCAAAAGTTTGTTCTCTGTTTAAAGGTGACACGACTGCTGTCGATATAAGATAACATTCATTTCTCGCCCATTTTTTTTTGTTTTTTCATAGGAAAATAAATGCTATGATACAAGAGAGGAAACAAGTGTTAAGAAACTAGATCCAAATAGTGGAACATACATATGCCCAATGGAAATAAGTACATGTGGGACATGGACACTCAGGGGAATGTTTCCTCTTAGGGTACAGAGTGTCAAGCTACAAAAGATATAAACAAGGCTCTACTTGGCTAGTGATGCAAATTGTTGAGGTAAGAGGATTATAACGAGAAAGAGGGAACTAACAATAGGCTCAATAATGAAAGCAAGAGGATGGAATGAAATTACAACTTAACTCCAAATAATGTCCTTTTTCATAAATTTAGTCCCCTAGGCCTGAAAAAGTATAAAGAAATACCCATGACAACTCTTCTAGCCAATGTTGACTAGAGTGTTCCTTTTTCATAAATAGTCTACTTGGTTCGAAAAAGTGTTAAAATTACACAAGATAAATGTCCTTTCAAATACATTTAATGAGTGTGAAAGGGACAAGTTCACTCGACAATCTTTTCTCTTTTGAGAGAGTCAAAAAAGAGATTAAACAATAATCGGTGGGATTCCCATAGGTGAAGGTCAGAATTCTTATGAGTAAGAATATGAGGTTTGAACGCAAATTCATATAAGAACTATAAGGAACTCTTGGTCCTATGGAATAAATTTTCCATGGGCACCAAATGGCATAAAGGTTCTAACTAGGGCACCCATGTTTGGTAGGGACACACCACTCAATAATGACACTTCTAGTAGCAGTAAGAAGGTTTTGTGTCGCTAATAAGTGGGTTCGTTCCTAAGGTATATAGATCACAGTCATAGGATAATGCAAGAATGAAAAATGGAGTGAGAACCTATCCTATATGCGAGTGAAAGAAAATACATGCCAAAGGCATGAACGGGTGATATGCCACTAGAAACCGAAAAAATTTCTAGACAAAAGCACCAAAAGCAACTATTTTCACTACATTATTAGTCCATAAAGTCAAAATATTATCCCAGATTATATGAAATGGGTAAAAAAATTCTACTAATAGTAAACATAGACCATTTTACCATACCATTCAATTTTTTTCACCCACATAATTCATTTTAGTCCATTTTCCTCACAATATTCAAGTGGTGATTGCGGGAGCTACGATCAACAAAATTGGAAACCGCATGGACCAAGTAAGTTTCCTTCCCCTACTCTTCATTTTTAGTGGATTAAAATTTAAATTTAGTCCTCATTTTTTGAGTTTAAGAGGGCACAATGCCTAAACTACGGTGTATGTGGGTGATAGTTCATCGAGTTTCATACATGGAGGCATGTACATGGGAAAATAAAAGCCTTCTCGCGTATATGTGTCCCTACACATGATTATTAATATTACAACCCACATACATGTCTGCAAATAAGTTTTTTGCAAAATTTAACTCAAAAAATGGCTTTCCTTTGGAAATATGGTGCTTGTATGGAGGGAGAGGGAGCATGAGGAAGTAGATGCAGTAGTGGGAAGGGATGCATGGGCCAAATTATCTTTGAAAAGGTGCGGCCTTTATAAATTTTGGGCTCTTAAAGGATTGAGGGCTCAAGCGAGGTTACTCTAGATGCTCGTAAACTATTGGGATCTAGAGACATGGGCCTTCAATATTGATGGGAAGCCATTGAGGATTGAAGTCGATGACATATATTTCATTATAGAATTATCTCGTCGAGGCGAGGTAGTTAATCTCAAGGCCTAGTGGGATCAGGGTGGAATTCCCATGGAGGAATACTATGCCACCCACTTTGTTGCAGGAAAAGATAATGTAGGGATCCAACTCCTAATCAAGGCGATCAAGAACTTGAGTTTGAAGATCATCGTACTTGTTCTTACATGAATTTTTGGGTCATCCTTGTTGCACCAGGATTTAAGTCCACTCATGTTCTATGCAGTGGAGTGTTTTCAACCCACTTTTTATGAGTGGTGTAGCTCATTGTTGAGTAACATGAAGAGCCAACTGATGGATTAAAAACAAGGGAGAAAGAGAAACCTCACGTTTTCATCCATATTTTGTAGTTTTTTCTTTGAGTGGGTTCTAGGTTTGAGCCCTAGAGTAGAGATGATTCCACATGGACCACGTGATCCATCCATGTCATGGTGGATCGATGTGATTAGGAGGCTATGAGGTGGTAGGGTGCCAACCCCCTACAATGATGAGTTTTTTTTATGGTTGCATCGATAGGTCATAGCCATTGAAAACTACCCTTATGATGGGATCAAATAAAGAGGGGATCCAAATATTCCTTTTCCACCATATTCCTCCTATGATGATATTGGTAAGAAAAGTTTTTATATATTTCATTTTTTTATTCAAAAAGAATAAAAATGAAAATATTTTTGTATGGTATCAAGTATTAACAATTGGTTTGTCATGCATATGCAGGTATGTAGTGAACAGATGGATTCCCATGAAATCGACAGAGGATCCATGGAGATGAGCATGTGGGAGGATATGCAGAGATAGTGCTTCAAAATGTGCAGGGGAACATGTCTCATTTGACGCACAAGATTCCTATGGTTCAAGTGGAGAATCTGCTAGAGGCTATGCAATGACAGGTGGTAGGTGTGCCTGGTGCATGGGTGCGACTCTTTTAGTGTCTCGCAAACATCATATTGCTCTATCATGATACACATCCAATGCCATAGATGTAAATTCCATGGTCATATATATACCATCCATATATGCATCTTTAGGGTGTGAGCCCCATTTTGTACTATGACACCATTTTTTGAGAAGATGAAATATAAAAAATTTGGTCCTTGGCTTCACTTATATATGTTACAATGTGTACATGCATTGATGTGTTTTATTTACTTTAGTTATGTGACAAACTATAATATAAAACATAATTAACATATGCATCGGATACATAATTAGAACTTCTAGGTATGTGATTATAAGGAGGAAAATCAAAATATCATTCCAAAAGTCATACCCATAGTAATTGTTGGAGTAGAGTAGGGTCTCGCACATGGTAACTATCGTTTAAATTCCATAAGACTAACTAGGATTCTAGGAAAACCTCTAAATATTGAACACCATGTGAAATGGCGTCGCGTAATAGTTTTATAATGGTGCTATACTCAACCACATTAATCATTGATAGCTCTAGACGAACACCACATGAAGACACCAGTTGATCCTCAGGTGAGTAAATGGCCTAAGCAGAGGAGGCCATGTTCCATGTATGATGACTAACACCATCTATGAATCCTAAGTAAATTGAAGACTCTGTGGACATCTTCCAACCAAGGGAAAACTTGATAAGAAAGACGATGACACAAGGGAAAAGATGTATATACATTAAGATATACGAGTATACAAAGATACATGCCCAAGGTTGAGGGATTAAGCATAATATATTTTTAGGTCAAGCCCATTTTTGGGTTTGTCAAGCATATTCCCTTCATAATCCTCTAATTCATAAGCTCCTTTCTCTAAAACATGTCGCACGATAGAAGGACTATGCCACATGGGGTTGAAATTTCCTTCCCCCAACGATTCTTTGGCTTGGTCATACAGGAGAACCAAGTCATCCTCAACGTATTGTTGAGGATAGACATACCTATCATATTGAACCTTAACACATCGTTTATTCTCTTGGATAGTCATAGAGGGATCTCGACGCTACTCATCTAGATGCTCTAGGTGCATGAGGCATTATTCATGATTGGATGTTTCAGGTAAGATATCAATTTCTAGTTTAAGGGAAGTGATTCCTCATTCAATCAGAAGGATCGAACCCACACCATGTACTAAATGAAAAGGAGAAAAACCAATGGAATTCTTGACAAATTTTTGATATCCCAAAGTGCAGGGTAAAGCATTAGATGCCAATTGGATTTACTCTGGCTGACAGTTTTTCACAAGAAGGTATTGAGAGATTTATTTAGAGCCTCTACTTGTCCATTTTCCTGGGGATAATAAGGGGAATAATGGCCATTATTAAACCCCAATTTTGATGCTAACTCCTTCATAATTTCATCCTGAAAGTGATTGCAATGATCAGTGACAATCTCCTTTGGGATTCTGAACTAGAATATAATTTGGTTGAAAATGAATAATTTTTTCATATTACCATCGTATTTGATGGTCAACATGGCCTTTGACTATTTAGTGAAGTAATCCATGGCCACAATAATATGTTGATTCCACTCAGCCAAAGATGGGTTAGAGTCCATAAAATCCACCCCCCACTTGGTGAAGGGACCGATGGTGATGAATGGGTGAAAAGGGTCTAGATGTGAGTACATTTTCTGAGAGAACACTTGGCAAGGGTGACACTTCTTGACCACTTCAACACAATCTTTAAAAATTGATGGCCAAAAATAACAGGCTTGCAAATTTTTTTGGGTTGTCACAAGACCAGATAGATGACCACCACAAGCCCCACTGTGACGGTCATTGAGAATTGACTCATCCTCCTCGTGATTCAAGCAACGATGCAAAATATTATCCATGCCTTGATGATAAAAACTGTCGTCGATGATAAGGTAGTTTTTTGCTTGATGACATATACGTCTTCGATCGTGTCTCGATAGATGCTTGGTTAGCTTCAAGGTTTGAAGATAAATTATAATGTCTCCATACCAGGGGTGTGAAGATCAGATAAGGAAGATATGTTCATCCACGAATGAATCGTTATGAATATTTTCCTCATATAGTCGAGGGAAGTCTGATATAAACTCGACAAAAACTAGCGATTTATTAGACTTCGTGTAATATCCCTACGCTGAACCCAATTGTAATGTAAATGAAAATGTACTTAAGATGGTGAGCTGTTTGATATCATTTTGTATGCACCTTTCATGGCATAGTGTGTGCATGTACTGCATAGTAAAATGAGGAAGTGTGCAAATTCCAGGATACCGCACACAATAACTTAAGTGTGCATGATTTTGAGGCTAGGGAGCCATTGTGTATATGTTCTATTTTATAGGCTGCTGAGCAAAGTTTGTGATTATTAGTCCGGAGAGCCTAGATTTTAAAGGCCAGTGCACCTACTTTTGTATATGTCTTAACATAAATATAAAATACATCATTGCGCATAGATCAACCATGATAATAGAGTATGGGGGACTAAACTCCACTAGTTAGGGAAAGGGTGAGGGATAAAAATTAAGGAAAAATGGGGCTAAGACAGGGAGTTGAAGCCAAAAAGGAATATTATATTAATATTTCTTAAACAAGAAATTATGGATAATTATTTTATCCTAAGTTCTAAAGATGGGGACAAGTGGGCCAAAGAATCTCCCAACATGACAAGTGTCAAGTTGGGGACATGCATACATATTTTTTGGACTTAGTTCATTTTCTATCATTCCTCCCATCATTTAGTCATACAGTCAATCATCCAGGAGAATTCACACACTCATTGAGCTATCTTTTGTACCTTCATGTCACTGTACCTGAACCTGTATCCATAGCCATACTTGTTTGTGTAGATGATTAGCTTAGGAGCTGGACTAAAGAAGCAGGTTGTCGGGCCTGTGGGATATTGAAGAGGTGAGTTGTCAGGCCCATGAGAAATTCCTCTCCAGGTGAGAGAATTGATGGGAATTGATATCTTGTAGGTTCTAAACTATAGCTACAGGGCTCTTAGAATGCTTGTACGACCTGTTGTTGAAGCCCGGGAAGGAAGAGGGGAATCTGCAAGATTGTTGAGAAGAGAAGGGGCACACTTCCTGGGGTGGGAAAAGCATGTGGGGAATGAGGGACTATAGGTTGTTAGTTTGAGTGGGAACTTGTGATAGAGTCTATCATGTTGTCTGTGAGCTGTTAGCTTGATTAGGAATCCATTTATCCTGGCAGAGTTTAGTCCCAGCTCAGGGGTGACCCACTGTTGAGAGTGATGAGAAGTGTTTTCTAAGGCTGGGAGGTTTGTGCAAGGTCTACACGTAGTTGGTGATATTCTTAACAAGATAAGTGTCAACTGTGTGATAAATTTACATGTTGCATTATTATTTACGTGTTTATTTTTGTGGGTTTATCCTATGTGTGGTTATAACTGTCTTTATAGTTATGGGTATTTCCTATATTTGTTGCATGTATGTGTTTACTATTATTTCAGTATGAATCCGTGCAATTAGAGAATGCATTTTTTTGTTTACATTTTATATATAAATTTCTACAATAGTTTTGTGTGTGTATGTTTTAATTGCTTGTAGTTTGAAAAATTTATTTGGCATAGCTCAGCTGGATGCTGGGTATGTTACATTATGATCAACAGAGAGAACAAAAGAATTATTTGGAGTAGCATGGCCCAACATGGGTAGTTAGGGATGTTACACTTTGCCGAAGAAAAATCGAGATCAAATTCTTGGAAAATAAAAATCCAGTTATTGTATTTTCCACCTATGATACACCTAGTAAGGACTTATTGAAGTGGATTGATATAAGAAACTACAATATTTTTGAAAAGTAATATATAATGTCATAATATTTGAACTTGTAACATCTTGCTCTGGCACACTTACAAAACTTATTCTTTGAGGACACTTGCTCGCAAGTGATCTGGATTTTTATGATGATAAAACATTTATCCTTCATTACGATGCGTTAAGATAGATGACAGGATGTTTTTACTAGTTTGATGTAGACAGGTGCTGCTGACTCAGTTTCATTGAGTGTGCAGGGTTTCGGACCTTGAGGAGGCAGAGGCATCGGTGGAACCCCCTTGGACTCCGGATTGAGTCAGGGAGTGTGCTATTTGGGTTGATTCATTTACGGTGATATTTCTTTGTTTTGATGATATGATATTGATTTTATGATATGTTGTTGACATTATGACATGATGGTTGATGATGCAGGCTGACGATAGCTTGCCGACCAGACTCACATATGGAGTAAAGGGGCCACACATGATTNGAGAGGTTGAGGGAGAGGTGTGGACAGCAGCCCTGCCACAGCCTACTAGCACTCCTGTCGTGGCTCGAACTGTAGGTTAACGATTACCTAGTTCGAGAGGATCCACGATGCCGTGAGGGAACACTGCGACAGTCGCTCACGATGATTCTAAGGGGTGCGCAATAAGGCGGGGGCCTTATTCCTTAGAGCCCTTAGTCTCCCACAAGTTCATCTAGCGAAGTGTTGACTCCAGGGGTTATAGATGTCTACCAATCAGTCAAGTCGGCGAGTGGTACCCTTGGAGCACGTGGTGCATCTTGAAGGGCACGTCACGCAAAAGAAACACAAGTTGGCGAGTGGCACCCTTGGAGCACGTGATGTGTCCTGAAGGGCACATCGCGCAACAAAAGCAAACGAGGCGAGTGTCTCCCTTGGAGCACGTAGTGCATCCTGAAGGGCACGTCACATTAATGATGATGATGAGACAAACTAGATGACCCTAAGACCTTAACGCCTTAAGAAATTCTCAAAACGACTCCCCTAATGAATTGTCGCCCAGTTCAAATCTAAACCTAAATTTAAAACATCTCTAAGATAAAATCTTGATAAGCCCTAAGAAAATATCCTACAAAAATAAACATAAGGGCATAAACTAAAACCCTCCTAAGTGTTAGTTAAAGTCTTCTTAAATAATGGGGGGGTAAAGTAATGAGGAAGATAAATTAATTGAAACCCTTGGTTTTTAAATTATAAAAAAGAAATAAAATTATTTAAAGTGTGGGGGGTATAAAAGTTAGGATTTCAAAAATATAATGAAAAGCTTTATAAGAGCATTTATCTTTTTGGGTTTAAAAGAAAAAAAAGGGGGGAAAGGAATAAATAATAGAAATAGGGAAACTCATAATAAAGGAAAGTAGGGGACATAGGGTAAAAAGCAAAAAGGAATCAACAGTTAAGGAGTTACAAAAAATAAGCAACTTCATTTTAGGAAAGTTATTAAAAGCATGAGAGGGGATCTAGGAACCCTAGGAGCAATTTTAGGAGCGATTATAGGGGGGTGAGGGAAATGAGTCTTTTAATAGTTTTAAAGAAAATAAATTTTGGAGAAACGTGGGGGACGAGTGACACTTGGAAGGCAAAGAATTTTTAGAGGATTGTCAATAAAACTTAAATTAATAATGATTTAGGAAAGTAGGTGGGTCTCAAATTTCTATAAAAGAAGGGGAAATTGGAGGAAGAAAGGGGGGAACAGTGAGCGTAACGTTACGCTGCCGGATTGAGGCTTGATTGTTTTCTTGTGAGGAGTTGGGAATTTCTCAGTTGTATTGGAGTGGTAGCTCAGCCTTGGAGGCAAGCTGAGAAGCTAGTTTTATCTCTGGATCTTGTGTGGCCCCTTTGCGGCTCGAGGGGCTAAGGGGGAAGCAGAGTACCCCTAGTGATTGGCTGGGAGGTACCGGTGAGGTCTCTACGGTCGGCGAGCAGGAGCGGCACGGAGCGCGGGACATCATCCGAGGCAGGCGAAAGGCAACGGTATGATTTTTACTTCTGGTAGAGTAGACTGCATTTGGATGTATGTTTAGATCTACATGTGAATGGGTAATCTAGATGGTTGAATTCTTAACTTTGATTCGGGTTGGATTTTATTACGGTTGATGTCTCGCTCCCTGGTGTGTGATAACCTTGATCTCAAGTGAGGGTGAGGTTCCTTGTTGTGTGCATTCGATCGCCGGATGAGTCCTTGTCTGCATTTCATCCCTGTACCGTCTTAAAGGATGATTTGTGCCTTATGCCTTTTCCCTTGTGATTACCTGGATGTGGGGTCAGCGTTTAGGCTGGGATTTTTCTGATTTTTGGCTGAAATTTTATGGGTCTGCGTCACACATTGTGGCAGTATTTCCTGGAGGTTGTAATTTGATTATAAAGTTCTCTGGTGTGGTTTTTAAAGTCAGTCGTTGTTGGCCACTGATATAGTCATCATGCATAGTGGTGTATACATGGGGGCACTGGGAGGGCGCATGGGTAACCGTTGGGAATGTTATACCTCTGTTGATAGGAAACCTCTGTTTCGTTGGGCAATTTGAATGCTTTCTGTTTTTGTTTATTGACCCAAGGGTTTGGACCCATTCTGGCAATTCGAATGCTAATTGTTTTGCTTATTGATCATGAAGGTTTTAACTCATTCGGCATTTCGTTTTTCACTATTGCTGCAAATTTCCCTGAGGGAAATGTGGTTCCGATCCTCTAAATTCGTTTGGCATTTTGTTTTTTTCCTTATTGTGGTCTTGTAAAACCAATGGCATTGCGTTTTTTTTTTAATTATTGTTGCAATTTCGTGTGTGTAATGCTGAGTTTAATGCTAGAAATTCGTTGAGTCTACTGCTGGGTATATTGCTGCAATTTCGTGTGTATATTGCTGAGTTATTGCTGAAAATTCGTGGAATCTATTGCTGGGTTTATTGCCGTAAATGCGTTGATTCATTGTATGTGGGGGGGCGTTGAATGATCTATGTTTTTCCTGGTATATCTTGGGTGTTTTTAAATGGCATTCATTGTACGTGTTGGGCGTTGAATGTTCTGCGTTTTGTTGGTATATATTGAGCGTGCTAAATGGCATTCATGGTATATATTGGGCATTTGATTGGTCTACGGTTTAAATATTCTAAATGGTTTTCTTTTTGGTATAGTGGGTGTCTTTCATTCAGACTAGGTGTTGATGTGTACAGTTGCATTTTTATTTCTAGGGTCTGTGTTTTTATTTTTGGGTTTGCGTTTGACCGAGTTAACCTCTGTCTGCTAACCCTCAACAACTTTCTGGTTATGACACACACGGCCATATCTTCCATTGTGACTAGTGTATCCATGAATTTATGGAAATAATATGTTAACGCTTTAGGTTATTACTTCATACAAGCTCAATTTCTATTCTGTTATGTTTGGGATTGCCTGCCATGGTTGTGTCTTGTGGCCTGAAGAGATATATTGTGTTAGTATGAATGGCATGATGGATTGTGCACAGTCTAGCATCATAAAAAATAATTCGTTGTATTTGGGGCCATTTGGGATATCTATGACTGCATCATGGGAAATTTTGGTGCACAGACGAGAAGACACGGTCTTTATAATCTCATATCTTCTCTTCACTCAACTGAGATAATTGTGGAAGTGTCTTTTCTCTGTTCATGAACCCTTCTGGTCCTATCTATATTTTATTTTTACTTTTCTGTTATTAATGTTCTATCGCAACCCCTGTTCAGATGAAAATGGCATTTGATGTGCATTACAACAGTGTGCATTTTGTTACCTCATTCAGACTGCGTTTTCAATCAGTGTGCGTTTTCATTACAACAGTGTGCGTTTTTGTTACCTCATTCAGACCTCGTTTTCAATCAGTGTGCGTTTTCATTTCAACAGTGTGCGTTTTCATTTCAACATTACAGACTGGTTATGGAAACGAATTTGAAGGAGGACTGTGTGTTCATTTCCGCATTGTTAAATTAAATTTAAATTAGCATGGTTACCCTGTTTATTAAATCAGAGCGATTATTAAGAATGTTATGTTACAATGATCAATTGAATGTTATGTTATAATGATTTATTCAGCCTTATTAAGAACGTTAATAATGTTATGTCATAATGAATTATTTATCCTTATGTTATAATGTATAATGATTATTAAGAATGTTATAATGTTATGATATAATGACTAATAAGAATGTTCTGTTATAATGATTTATTTATCCTTATGTTATAATGTCATGTGATAATGTTATAATGATTATTAAGAATGTTATAATGTTATGATATAATGATTATTGAGAATGTTATGTTATAATGATTTATTTAACCTTATCATTTCTTTATTTTATCAGGATATTTATTAATTTAGTTGATACCTCATAAGAAAGGAGAGAGGTTGTGACATAATGAATTTAGATTTAAGTTATGCTTATGAAAATATATCATCATCGTTATATATCATTAGGACATTTTATTAATTTAGATGATATCTCAGGAAAAGAGAGTGGATGTGTTATAATGATTTTAAGTTTAAGCAATGCTTATATATTTGGTTTCCATTGTGGGGTTGGCAGTAAATACGTTCCGAGGTGGGTTACCTTGTTAATATTGCAGGTGGTCAAATGAGGGATTACCTTGATGTTGAGTAAGGTGCTTCTATTTTCATATTTGAGATGGTTGAATGATGTTTAACGTACCATTGTGCAATTAGACTTCTCGTCACAATTTAATTTTCAGATTTTAGACTTGTGCGCAAAAGGAATTATGTGATAATAAATGATGGATCCCAATGTTTCCTTGCATTAAAGAATTTATCAATGACTATTGCAATAACAACCCTTGCACCATGTACAGAGAGTGAATGTAATAAGGCGCCAATAAAAAATGATGATGATAGATTTATTTAGAGCTTTATTATTACTACATGGTTATTTAAAGTTAATGTATGATTTTCGTGGTGTGGTCGATAACTATTGTCCCTTGAGTCATTTTCAGTGCCCGGTCATAATAACGGTTGTTGCAGTCTGAGTCCGGGTCTTGTGTCTTCCATAGAGGGCATGGTTGTTTGTTGGTTTGGTTGTACTTGGTTGTTCTTGCATTGCTTGGTCTGCTTGTGTCGGGCGGGATGTAGACGCCTCCATGTTCCTCAGAACAGTCGCCAGCCCTGAGACCTTAAATGTTTAAAATCGATGGGAACCTGGGCTTGAGTGTTGATTATGTGTCTTGGAGGTCCTAACCTTGCAGGGTAGGACGGGCGGGTGGTCAGATTTACCTTTTTTTTGGTTGCGTCTTGTTGATCGTCGAGTGGCGACGTAGAGTCAAGAGTGTTGTTACTTCTACCCGCGCGCACACACCTTACACCGAAAAAATTAAAATAAAAAAAAAATAAAAAAAAAAATTGCACCTGTTATTAGAATGGTTGTCGTAACGAGGAGGATGTGACAGAACTGCATGTATGGTAGCCAATGATAGTTTTTCAACATGAGAGTATTTAAGTTCTGGACTGACTAAGTTTTGACTAAGATAGTAGACAATGTGCTCATGGATGTCATAGTCCTCCTGAACCATAACCATACCAACTGTCCCTTCAGACGTGACGATATAAAGAAAATAGTCTCTATTGTAGTTTGGAGGCTTCAACAGAGGTTTCAATACCAAGGATTTCTTAAGAGCATCGAAAGATTCTTGGGCTTCTTCATCCCATATAAACAGAGTGTCCTTCCTCAAAAGGCACATGAAACCCTTAGTTAAATTGGCATAGTTCACTATGAATCGACGCAAGAAGTCATACTTCCCTTGTAAACCCTGAAGTTGACTAATGTTCCAGGGGGGGGAAATCGAAGTATTTCCTCAACATTCATAGGATCCACCATGATCCCATGCTCAGAGATTAAGTATCCTAAAATACGACTAGACCTAATGCAGAAAATGCACTTGTGAGGGTTCAAATGGATGTGATAGTAATGACATCTCTCAAATATTAGTCAAAGGTGAGTGGAATGATCTACTCTCTTGCGGGAGTGAGCAGTGATATCATCGAGATAATATTCGACAATATGTTTGAGATCGTGAAAAGAAAAGGTCTTGGTGTGTTGGAAGGTTTCGTCGACGTTTTTAAGGCTGAAAGAAATTTTTCAGTATTCAAAAGTATGCCAAGGAAAAATAAACATCGTGAGTCATAACTCTATTGATTACCACTCAAAGTAGTCATTGGTGGCTGAGGTGAAAGCCTATGACTTAGATGTGGGTTCTATTTTCTCTTCAAATGGTTTTGTAAATTTTGAGGCATTTCATTCCTTCGCACTTAATCTGTCATTTTCCCTCATTGTTTTCCATAATCCATATTTTCAAATTCCCCATTAAGTTCCCATTGATCATGTTTCTTCTAGACCCTTGTGACTCTGTCCTTGACCTACATTACATAAACACATAATTTTTATATTTCCTAAATACCTAAGCTATCCATATACCAAATTCGTTTTATACTTAAGTCTACATTTGATACCCTTGGAGTTTGCTTTTAATTAAATCCTAGTCTCTCGGGTCTTATGGATTTTAAACAAAATTTAGGGGTCACACAGGCCCAAGCCACAAGTCGACAAATAGGCCCAGTGCACATGTCAAAACAAATCCACTTAACATACCAAAGTCAGGTGCAAACGCCAAACTCTCTATTTCCACCAATGTCATCGAGATAACCTAGGAACTAGTGGCGCATTAAAGGTTATAAGTTTCAGAGAATCTCAATGTATATAGGATATCTATCGTGAGAAAAATTTAAACTAATCAAACACAAATGTAAACAACTGACATATGCCTGAGATTGTAGGTGCCTTACACCAAGCTAAATCAAATGATGATACATGTGCCATATGTCGAGGTTAAAGTGTCTTGCACCCAACAATTGACAGTAAGAAGGATGCAATTTTGATCATGGACGAGTTGAATAAAAATATTGAAGCCAAAACACAAACACACCTTTCAGTGATAGATCCAGATATGCTACCAGTGATACTATGTTTTCTAAATGATAACTGACAGATCTAGATATCAGAGATGATTTTAAGGATGGAAATTTATTTTAAAATGTAGAAACCTTGGCGAATGTTACTAATCCTTAATATGCTAACTATAAAATGTTGGCGATATTTTTGTAAAATATTCAAATTTCTAAGGATTTTATATAGTTTGTATAAAATTTTGGCTATTTTTAAGGTAAAATAGTTTTATCCTATAGAATTTGGGTGAATCATTTTTAGAATAGCGAATCTTTTTTTGGGAAAAAACATGGAAAATTAGCCCATGAGCTAAATTTAGCCCCTAAAATCATCCATGCTAGATATGATAAATTGGACATCAGTTGTAGAAATGATAAATCCATAAAAGTGTTTTGTTTTAAATCCATTGATTGTTTGTGTGAGAAGAATATTATGCCTAGCATAAAATTTGACAAGGCTTCATTCCCATTGCCAAGATAAAACAATGAATATTGGTGCCAGAGTCTAGATGGATTAGCCTCAAGATCTTCCAGAGTATTACAAATAGGGTGCAAGATTTTCTAAATGGCGAATTGTTGTTGGCATACCAAATGGGCCATATGACTTAGCTATCAAGAAAGCTTGCTAGGGACTTGCACATTATGCTGCCCTTTCTTAGGACAATGGCCTTGTGCCCATTATGGAGCTAGAGATTCTACTAGATTGGGACCATTCCATTGATATAAGCCTTGACGTGGCAGAGAAAGTCTGGACTAAGGTTTTCTTCTACTTGGTAGAGAACAATGTGTTGTTCAAGGGTATTTTGTTAAAGCTCAATATGTTGACTCTTGGTGTTGAGAAGACGGAGAAAGAAACCCCACAATAGGTTTCAAATCACACTTTTAAAATACTCAAGAGGAGGGTGCCACCAACTGTTCTTGGGATTATGTTTTTGTCTGGAAGACAATCCAAGGTTGAGTCAACTTTGAATAAATTTTGGTTTTGAAGGAATTCCATTCAAACCTTGCCTCAAATTACAAAGACAATGTTTTTTCTAGGAGTTTTGGTTTTATCACTTTTGACAGTGAGAAGGTTTTAGAAGTGATTGAGAAGCAACAAAGCAAGTGTATCTTGACACTTTGATACAAAGTTTGAGAGCTTTGACAGTGACGTGAAAGTTGTTTGAGAATCCAACTTGTAAGATAAGATGAATGTTGTTTTTAACAACAAATGGAAACCAATGACAAAAGGCATCGGCACCTGGTAGATAGTTTATCAGTCAAATATCAACTTAGATTCAAGGATACAAGTGGCAGGGCACAGTAGAAGATCAATGAATAAAAGATCACACCCCAGAGATCAAGCACAAAATCAACATTTGAAGAGATTTTGAGGCCTAAAATCAATGGTAAATAGATGAGGTGGCAACCAACAATATAAAATCAAAAAATTTGACTTCACTCTTGTATAAAGAGTTTGTAGCACTAAACAACAAATTTCAAAGTTGAAATAAGCCAGCGAATCCCAAAAATTTCAGTGGCTAATTCCACCTGTCCTAGGCCAGCAAGCCGTTGAAAACACAAAAACAGGGGGAATATGAATTTTGAGCTCGAGGCATGAATTTTTCAGAGAGGTGACCAAAGGAGGTTATTAATATAATTATCTATATTAGTTTTATCGGAGTTTGCCATATATCCTCAAAGATTTGTGACAGATATGAAGGAAAATGGGTTTCAGGTTATCTTATTTTGATTGTAGATCAACAATAGTTGTTGAAGCGGGTATCCAACTACCTCATCACCACCTTGAATACCTCTACAGGTGTCGAGAATGTGAAGACTGAAGTTCGTTAACTTTTTGGGAAAGGATCAAGATCGAGATTTTATGTAAAGTTGTTGTATTAAATTCTATTATTAGTATATTAGATCCAATCCTATAGGATA
Organism: Picea engelmannii; assembly: GCA_009831015.1. Taxonomy (NCBI): domain Eukaryota; kingdom Viridiplantae; phylum Streptophyta; class Pinopsida; order Pinales; family Pinaceae; genus Picea; species Picea engelmannii. Next base: position 1,075,275 of record ML777056.1, on the reverse strand, counting down.
TGAAACTATTTTGTAAAGGCTATAAAGCCTGTCAGTTTTCAAGAAGTAAGGGCTCGAATTTGGGGAATTTTTCACACTCTGTACTTAAGCTTCTCATTTGCAGATCAATTAATACAAGATTCTTTTGCAATCACCTATTCAGATTTACATTTTCTTGTCAATTCTATATTTTCACATGAATGTTTAATTCATGTTTATTTTGTTTGTCTAAATCCTAATAGCTATCATCCTATCTTTTCTTTGATGGGTTGAATTGCAAATATCATTTACTCATTGTGACTGGCCATTCATGTAAGAATTATCCATACATTCACTTATTTACAAACCCTCTGAACAATGATAGTTAAAATCCTTGTCATCTGGTTATGCTTATGCGTGTCTTGAGAGAGCAGGTATGATTTAGTCATCTGAGTTGATCCAGTTGAGAGAATAATTAAGAAAATAGTTAAGTTACCAGGCTTCCTTGAGCTTCCTCAATTTTCATGAATGCATAGATCTACTAGACTTACAACATGAATATGTTCGTATGAAGATGTTCATGAATTCCTTGTATGGTGATGCACGTTAGTGGTATTTCTCTTTACCTCCTTCTAGCATTTCATCCTTGAAAGATTTTCATTGAGTATTCACTGAAAATTGTAAAAGATTCTATTCAGATGAGTTTGTATTCAATAATTTCTTTGAAGAATATGAATTGCATTCTCAGGTTGAAAATTTAAATAGAGGAGAATATCTCCCTCATCATCTACATCATCTCTCTAATGATCTTCATGATCATGTTATTTCACATCAACATAAACTAGAAATAGATTATAAAGAAGATGAATGTTCTCTAGATACACATGGAAATGATCAGCTTTTTGTTGGTCAAATATCCATTGAAATAAGTAAGGCTAGCCCACTATTTTGAGATTTTCATATCAAGGGAAATGGTAGTAACTATGAGGAACAATATTTTCAGAAAATATATAATCTCCAAGAAGGAAAAAAAGAGGATTATATTTCTCCTTATGTACCTTTCATTTCAATGTCAGAGGAGAAGGGTGAATATGATGACGTAGATGGTGATATTTTTTCAAATCTATTTCAAGATCCTATTGCTGATAACTCCATGCAAGAATATTCATCTTTGTCATTAGAAATTTTTCCCGATGTCCCCATATTTGATAAATATAGTGACGAGGAAGAATATTTTAAGTCTTGTGAAGGATTGTTGACTACTAGAATTTCATCTAGTCCTACTTTTCAACAAAGAGATGATCATAGATGTATGCATGTTGTGGTTAATGATAGCTATGAATATTTAACTATTGTAGGGAACATGTTTCATTATGACCGAGATATTGATGATATTCAGGATGTTAACCATCATATAGATTCTTTTAACATTGTACCAAATGCATCTATTGTCTTAGGCTGTCATAAAGATTAGATTGTCCCCTTTGAAAAATTGAAAAATGATGAGCATATTTTATATCATCATATAACAGATTTGAATCTACAACAGATCCTAAGGGTAGCTCTAAGTTTTCAGATTTGCATAAAAAGGGAGATTACAACAGATATGAGGAAGAAGACGATGAGCTGAAAAGTCTAGATCAATAGTTCATCATGCATTTTTCTTCGACAGAGGTTGAGCAGTCTACAGTAAATTATAAGATCAGTGAAAGCAATCAAAAACAACATCTTAGTCTTCAGTTGAAATAGTAGCAAGAAGAGGCATTCCTTTACTATTTTATTGATCCTATTGTTGATATTCTGGAATCCTTGAGTAGTATAAAGACCAAAATATTCTTGTCAGATGAAAGTTGGTTTTATCATCTATGAAAAACACATTTTTGTTAGGTATGGATTCCTTTATTTTTCGGGTCAAGATCAAGCATGATGTTAGTAAATCAATTTCTTACATGGCTTCATTGGAAGCATGAGTTTACTTGATTAATAATAAGTACAATGGGTTAGATTAGGAATAGGCAGGACAATAAGCTCTTCATATGAGTAGATAGATTATGTTCAAATGTTGATTTATTAAATAAGAAAAGATGGATACAGATAGGATGCAGGTTTGCAAGGGATCAATTGTAAAGGCCAAATGACTCCATAGCCCAATGGTACAGGCAACTGGAACTACTAGGTTCTTGGAGACTCACAAGGAGGTCTCCATCCTAGTTGGAGCTATATGTTATCTCCTCAAATGGTTTTGTAAATTTTGAGGCATTTCATTCCTTTGCGCTTAATTTGTCATTTTCCTTGGTCATTTTCCATAATCCATATTTTCAAATTCCCCATTAAGTTCCCATTAAGTTCCCATTGATCATGTTTTCTCCAGACCCTTGTGACTCTGTCCTTGACCTGCATTACATAAACACATAATTGTTATATTTCCTAAAGACCTAAGCTATCCATATACCAAATTCCTTTTATGTGTAAGTCTACATTAGATACCCTTGGAGTTTTCTTTTAATTAAATCCTAGTCTCTCAGGTCTTATGGATTTAAAAAAAAAATTGCAGGCCACACAGGCCCAAGACACAAGTCAAAAAATAGGCTGAGTGCACATGTCAAAGAAAATCCACTTAACATACCAAAGTCAGGCACAAATGCCAAACTCTCCATTTCCACCTATGTCATCGAGATAACCTAGGAACTAGTGGCACATTAAAGGTTATAAGTTTCAGAGAATCCCGATGTATATAGGATATGTATTGTGAGAAAAGTTTAAACTAATCAAACACAAATGTAAACAACTGACAGATGCCCGATATTGTAGGTGCCTTGCGCTAATATAAATCAATGATGATACAGGTGCCATATGTCGAGGTAAAGTGTATTACACCCAACAATTGACAATAAGAAGGACACAATTTTGATCATGGATGAGTTGATTAAAAATATTGAAGAAAGAACACAAACACGCCTTTCAGTGAGAGATCAAGATATGCTACCAGTGATATTGTGTTTTCTAAATGATAAGTGACAGATACAAATATGCTAAATTGGACATCAGTTGTAGAAATGATAAATCCATCAAAGTGTTTTGTTTTAAATCCGTTGATTGTTTGCGCGAGAAGAATATTATGCCTAGCATCAAAGTTGACAAGGGTTAAGTCCCATTGCCAATATCAAACAATGAATCTTGGTGCCAGATATGGATGGACTAGCCTTAATATCTTCCAGAGTATTACAAACAGGGTGCAAGATTTGCTAAATGGAAAACTGTTGTCGACATACCAAATGGGCCATCTAACTTAGCTATCAAGAAAGCTTCCTGGGAAATTCCACGTTATGCTGCCCTTTCTTAGGACAATGGCCTTGTGCCCATTGTGGAGCCAGACATTTTGTTGGATGGAGTCCATTCCATTGATAGAAGACTTAAAGTGGTAGAGAAGGTTTGGACTGATGTTTTCTTATACTTGGTAGAGAAGAATGTTTTGTTCAAGGGTATTTTGTTAAAGCCTAGTATGTTGACTCTTGGTGTTGAGCACGAGAAGAAAGAAACCCCACAATAGGTTGCAGATCACACTTTTAAAATACTCAAGGGGAAGGTGCCACCAATTGTTCCTGGGATTATGTTCTTGTCTGGAGGACAGTCCAAGGTTGAGGCAACTATGAATAAATGTTGGTTTTGAAGGAATTCCATTTGAACCTTGCCTCAGCTTACAATGACAGTGGTTTTTCTAGGAGTTTTGGTTTTATCACTTTTGACAGTGAGAAGGTTTTAGAAGCAATTGAGAAGCAACAAAGCAAGTGTATCTTGACACTTTGATACAAAGTTTGAGAGATTTGACAGAGACTCGAAAGTTGTTTGAGAATCTAACTTGTAAGAGAAGATGAATGTTGTTTTTAATAACAAATGGAAACCAATGAAAAATGGCATAGGCTCCTGGCAGACAGTTAGTCAGTCAAATATCAACTCATATTCAAGGATACAAGTGGCAAGGCACAGTAGAAGATCAACAACTAAAAGATCACATCCCAGAGATCAAGCACACAATCTACATTTGAAGATATTTTCAGGCCTAAGATCAATGGTAAATAGATGAGGTGGAAACCAAAAATATCAAATTAAAACATTTGAATTCACTCTTGTATAAAGAGTGTGTAGCAGTAAACAACAATTTTCAAAGGTGAAATAAGCCACCGAATCCCAAAAAATTTGGTGGCTAATTCCACCTGTCCCAGGCCAGCAAGCTATCAGAAACGCAGAAACAGGAGGAAGATGAATTTTGAGCTCGAGGCATGAATTTTGCAGGAAGTTGACCAAAGGAGGTTATTAATATAATTATCTATATCAGTTTTATTAGAGTTTGCCATATATCCTCAAAGATTTGTGACAGGTATGAAGGAAAATGGGTTTAAGGTTATCCTATTTTGATTGTAGATCAACAACAGGTGTTGAAGCGGGTATCCAACTACCTCATCACCACCTTGAAGACCTCTGGAGGTGTCGAGAATTTGAAGACTAAAGATCATTAACTTTTTGGGAAGGGATCAAGATCAAGATTTTATGTAAATTTGTTGTATTAATTTCTATTATTAGTATATTAGATCCATTCCTATAGGATCTGAAACTATTTTGTAAAGGCTATAAAGCCTGTCACTTTTGAAGAAGTAAGGGTTTGAATTTGGGGAATTTTTCACACTTTGTACTTAAACTTCTCATTTGCAGATCAGTTAATACAAGCTTCTTTTGCAATTACCTATTCAGATTTACATTTTCCTGTCTATTCTATATTTGCACATGAATGTTTAATTGATGTTTACTATGTTTGTCTAAAGCCTGATAGCTATCATCTTATATTTTCTTTGATGAGTTTAATTACGAATATCATTTACTCATTGTGACTGGCCATTCATGTATCTTTATGTGTGATTCTGCTAGCATAGTAAGAATTCTCCATACATTCACTTATTTACAAACCCTCTAAACAATGATAGTTAAAATCCTTGTCATATGGTTATGTTTATGCATGTCTTGAGAGAGAAGGTCTGATTTAGTCATCTGACTTGATCCAATTCAGAGAATAATTAAGAAAATAGTTAAGTTACCTGGCTTCTTTGAGCTACAAACTAGAAGGACACCTAAAGTGATAACAAATTGGCATCATTGTCGGGGAGAGAAAGTTGTAGCAAAGCTTCCCTGGGAGATGACAAGATCCATCTTTGATGATAGACAAATCTGGGCCATATTTTTGGTTGTAATCATGTATATGGAGACTCCATGAAGGACAAATGACTCCATGAAGGATGAAGTCAGTGGTGAGTCCACCATATTCAAATTTCAAAATCATTTGTTTCTCTTTTGGCTCAGAGGTTTGCACCTATTGAATTTTCTTCAATTCCTAGTTTCCCACATCCAGTACCTAATATGTCAGAATGGGGAGATTTTCTTCCTATATTCAAAGAGAACAAGGAAGACAATCCTGCAGAACACCTCCTCAAGTTTCATGAATGCATAGATCTACTAGAATTACAACATGAAGATGTCTGTATGAAGATGTTTAAGCATTCCTTGTATGGTGATGCACGTTAGTGGTATTTCTCTTTACCTCCTTCCATCATTTCATCCTTGAAGGATTCTCACCGAGTATTCACTTAACATTGTAAAAGATACCATTCATATGATTTTGTATTCAATAATTTCTATGAAGAATATGAATTGCATTCTCAGGTTGAAAATTTAAATATAGGAAAATATATCCCTCATCATCTACATCATCTCTCTAATGATATTCATGACCATGTTCTTTCACATCAACATAAACTAGAAATAGATTATAAAGAAGATGAATGTTCTCTAGATACACATGGAAATGATCAGCTTTATGTTGGTCAAATATCCATTGAAATAAGTAAGGCTAGCCCACCATTTTCAGATTTGTAGATCAAGGGAAATGGTAGTAACTATGAGGAACAAGATTTTTAGAAAATATATAATCTCCAAGAAGGACAACAAGAGGATTATATTTCTCCTTATGGACCATTCATTTCAATGTCAGATGAGAAGGGTGAATATGATGAGGTACATGGTGATATTTTTTCAAGTCTATTTCAAGATCCTATTGCTGATAACTCCATGCAAGAATCTTCATCTCTGTCATTAGAAAATTTTCCAGATGTTACCATATTTGATAAATATAGTGATGAGGAAAAATATTTTAAGTCTTGTGAAGGATTTTTGACTACTAGAATTTCATCTAGTCCTACTTTTCAACAAAGATATGATCAGATATGTATGCACGTTGTGGTTACTGATAGCTATGAAGATTTTACTATAGTATGGAACATCTTTTATTATGATAGAGATATTGATGATCTTCGGGATGTTAACGATCATATAGATTATTTTAACATTGTACCAAATGAATCTATTGTCTTAGGATGTCATAAAGATCAGATTGTCCCCTTTGAAAAATTGAAAAATGATGAGAAGATTTTATATCAGCATATGACAGATTTGAATCTACAATATATCCTAAGGGTAGTTCTCAGTTTTCAGATTTTCATAATTAGGGAGATTACAATAGATATGAGGAAGAAGATGATGAGTTGAAAAGTCTTGATCAACAGTTCATCATGCATTTTTCTCTGACAGAGGTTGAGCAGTGTACAGTAAATTATGAGATCAGTTAAAGCAATCAGCAACAACATCTTAGTATTCAGTTGAAACAACAGCAAGAAGAGGCATTCCTTTACTATTTTATTGATCCTATTGTTGATTTTCTAGAATCCTTGAGTAGTATAAAGAGAAAAATATTCTTGTCAAATGAAAGTTGGTACTATCATCTGTGCAAAACACATTTCTGTTAGCTCTGGATTCATTTATTTTTCAGGTCAAGATCAAGCATGATGTTAGTAAATTAGTTTCTTACATGGATTCATTGGAAACATGAGTTTACTTGATTAAGAAGCAGTACAATGGGTTAGATTATGAATAGGCAGGACAATAAGCTCTTCATATGAGTAGATAGATTATCTTCAGATGTTTCTTTCTTAAATAACCAAAGCAAGATATAGGTAGATTGCAGGTTTGCAGAGGATCAATTGTAAAGGCCAAATGACTCCATAGACCAATGGTAAAGGTGACTATAACTACTAGGTTATTGGACCCTCACAAGGAGGTCTCCATCCCAGTTGGAGCCAGATGTTATCTCCTCAAATGGTTTTGTAAATTTTGAGGCATTTCATTCCTTCGTGCTTAATTTGTCATTTTCCTTGCTCATTTTCCATAATCCATATTTTCAAATTCCCCATTAAGTTCCCATTGATCATGTTTTCTCTAGACCCTTGTGACTCTGTCCTTGACCTACATTACATAAACACATAATTTTTATATTGCCTAAAGACCCAATCTATCCATATACCAAATTCCTTTTATGCCTAAGTCTACATTTGATACCCTTGGAGTTTTCCTTTAATTAAATCCTAGTCTCTCGGGTCTTATGAATTTTAAACGAAATTTGGGGGCCACATAGGCCCAAGACACAAGTCGACAAACAGGCTGAGTGCACATGTCAAAGAAAATCTAATTAACATACCAAATTCAGGCGCAAACACAAAACTCTCCATTTTCGCCTATGTCATCGAGATAACTTAGGAACTAGTGGCGCGTTATAGGTTATAAGTTTCAGAGAATCCCAATGTATATAGGATATGTATCGTGAGAAAAGTTTAAACTAATCAAACACAAATGTAAACAATTGACATATGCTCGAGATTGTAGGCGCCTTGCACTAATCTAAATCAACGATGATACAGGTGCCATATGTCGAGGTTAAAGTGTCTTGTGCCCAACAATTGACAGTAAGAAGGATGAAATTTTGATCATGGACGAGTTGATTAAAAATATTGAAGCCAGAACACAAACATGCCTTTCAGTGATAAATATTGATATGCTACTAGTGATATTGTGTTTTCTAAATGATAAGTGACAGATACATATATGCTAAATTGGACATCAGTTGTAGAAATGATAAATCCATCAAAGTGTTTTGTTTTAAATTCGTTGATTGTTTGCGCGAGCATGATATTATGACTGGCATCAAATTTGACAAGGGTTCAATCCCATTGCAAAGATAAAACAATGAATCTTGGTGCCATAGTTTGGATGGATTAGCCTCAAGATCTGTCAGAGTATTACAAACAGGGTGCAAGATTTGCTAAATGGCCAATTGTTGCCGGCATACCAAACGGGCCATCTAACTTAGCTGTCAAGAAATAGAAGCCTTGAAGTGGCATAGAAATTCTGGACTTAGGTTTTCTTCTACTTGGCAGAGAACAATGAGTTTTTAGAGGGTATTTTGTTAAATCCCAGTATGTTGACTCTTGGTGTTGATAACAAGGAGAAATAAACCCCACAATAGGTTGCAGATCACACTTTTAAAATACTCAAGAGGAGGGTGCCATTAGTTGTTCCTGGGATTATGTTCTTGTCTGGAAGACAGTCCAAGGTTGAGGCAACTTTGAATAAATGTTGGTTTTGAAGGAATGCCATTCAAAACTTTCCTCAGCTTACAAAGATAGTGGTTTTTCTAGGAGTTTTGGTTTTATCACTTTTTATAGTAAGAAGGTTTTAGAAGAGATTGAGAAGCAATAGGTCAAGTGAATCTTGACACTTTGATACAAAGTTTGAGAGCTCTGACAGAGACTCGAAAGCTATTTGAGAATCCAACTTGTAAGAGTAGATGAATGTTGTCTTTAACAACAAATGGAAAACAATGACAAATGGTAGAGGCACCTAGAAGACAGTTAATTAGTCAAAGATCAACTCAGATTCAATTATACAAGTGGCAGGGCATAGTATAATATCAACAACTAAAGGATCACACCCCAGAGATAAATCACAAAATCAACATTCGAAGATATTTTGAGGCCTAAGATCAGTGATAAATATATGAGGTGGAAACCAACAATATCAAATCAAAACATTTGACTTCACTCTTGTATAAAGATTTTGTAAAACTAAACAACAATTTTCAAAGGTGAAATAAGCCACCGAATCCCAAAACTTTCGGTGGCTAATTCCACCTGTCCCAGGCTAGCAAGCCACTGAGAATGAAAAAACAAGGGGAAAATGAATTTTGATCTCTAGGCATGAATTTTGCAAACAAGTGACCAAAGGAGGTTATTAATATAATTATATATATCATTTTTATCGGAGTTTTCCATATATCCTCAAAGATTTGTGACAAATATGAAAGAAAATTGATTTAAGGTTATCCTATTTTGATTGTAGATCAACAATAGGTGTTGAAGCAGGTACCCAACTACCTCATCACCACCTTGAAGACCTATGCAGGTGTTGAGAATGTGAAGACTGAATATCATTAACTTTTTGGGAAGGGATCAAGATCGAGATTTTATGTAAAGTTGGTGTATTAATTTCTATTATTAGTATATTAGATCCATTGCTATAGGATCTGAAACTGTTTTGTAAAGTCTATAAATCCTATCACTTTTGAAGAAGTAAGGGTTCGAATTTGAGGAATTTTTCACACTCTATACTTAAGCTTATCATTTGCAGATCAGTTAATGGAAGCTTCTTTTGCAATTACCTTTTCATATTTACATTTTCCTATCTATTATATATTTCCACATGAATGTTTAATTCATGTTTATTCTATTTGTCTAAATCCTAATAACTGTCATCCTATATTTTATTTGATGAGTTGAATTGAAAATATCATTTAATCATTGTGACTGGCCATTCATGTATATTTATGTGTGAGTCTACTAGAATAGTAAGAATTCTCCATACATTCACTTATTTACAAACCCTCTGAAAAGTGATAGTTAAAAGCCTTGTCATCTGGTTATGTTTATGCATGTCTTGAATGAGTAGGTCTGATTTAGTCATCTGACTTGATCGAATTGAGAGAACAATTAAGAAAATAGTTAAGTTACCAGGCTTCTTTGAGATACAACCTAGAAGGACACCTAGAGTGATAACATGTTCTAACTCTGATTCATAATCATAAAGGGGAAGAGAGATCATTGATTCAAAATAGAGTGCTACCGTTGCTACCACCAAGCTCCACCCTGGTGAACCAGACGAGCCAGAGGAATTTGAGCAACTTTTTCATTCACAGATGTGGGTGAAGTTCTAGTTTTGCAAACCTTCCTTCTGCGAATTTCCCTCTAGAATCTCCTACAACTTTTCTATCTTTTCTCTTTTCTTATTGAGCTTTCTAGCCTTCTTCCCGGTGATCTACGTCTTCGTATTCATCTTTCCATTCTGATTCTTATCTCCTCTCAGCATAGTAACTTTTCATTGTTGATGGTCTTTACTACGGTTCAAGGGAAACACTTCTTCTCTGTCTAGGGTGGGTGCTCTACTTTCTTGTAGAGACAGGTGTTTCAAGTCTTCCTATGTTCTTTCAACTTTGACATCCAAATCTCTGGTCCTCAGTAGCTTCTATTGGTATTCTTTTTCTTTCAATAATTTCACTATTCTCCTAGCCATGAAGTCTCTTAGGTCTTTCTTTTTTCTTTGGGTCTGATCTTTCTCAATCCAGGTTTTTCCTAGTAACATAGCAAATGGGGCGTTGTTCTCAATAAATTTAACAACCTCAAATTATTCCTTTGTTGAAGTTCAATGAGCACTCATAGATGCCTGGGTAATTCTTCCACATAGGGTTATCAACTTTCCTCTAAATAATCATATTCTTCCTAATGAAGGACTCATAAAAGGTTTTCCTAAAATTTCCCAAGTTCTTATTGTTATGATATTCACCTGTGTTTCGTCATCTAGAACATAGTCAATGTCGAATTCTCCTATTCTTGTTTCTATGCACTCTTTTTCTTTGAAGATCTATGATAAGTTGATAGTTATGTGATCATTCAGGGTTTCTTTCATTTTTAGTAATACATTCTTTGATTCTTTCTGGGGTTCTACCATGGTCACAGTCTCTTGATCTTCCTCATGTTTTTCTTGTCTCATATTCATTCTTTCAACGTTAGCAATTATTATAGGGAAATCCATAACTTCATGGTCCATAAATTTACAACAAACAAAACTAGGTCTTCTACTAGGGCATTCCTTAGCAAGGTGTCCCAGTCTTCTGCAACTGTAACAAAGAGTTAATCCTATCTTTCTTTTAAATGATCCCCAACCTCTCTTGTACTGCGCACTAGGATTGTAGTAGTTAACCTGCAAACACTTCTTTCTAGGATCCTGCATCCATTTGTTAGTCCAAACATCTTTTCTATGGATAGGGATCACATATCTTTCATTATTTCTATCAGATCTACTCATATCAAATATTCTTTCTTCTAGTTGTGCCCTAGATTTTAGACTAGGAAAAAATTGATTAAACATACCTAGATCCATACTTTCGAAGAAAAAATTTCCACTTATCCTACCTTTATCAGAGCACAAAGATTCAACATCTTACCTCTCTTCTTGAGATCTAACTTCTCTTCTTAAAACAAAGATTTACAATTTAAGTAGAATACTGTGCACTAGGGCCATAGATATATGCACGGAGATTTCCTTTCTTCCTTAGTTCCTAGCAATCACAGTTTCAGGTCCTGGCAATAGAACCATTTGTTGGCACAAGGGCAGACCTGAGGTTCAATGCTACAACAATGCACCAACAAAACCCTAACTACTGGCCCTTTTGGAAACACCTACGAAGAAGATGAAGTCTCAACCGAGGTAGAAGAAGGGGTGGTTGTAAGACTCAAATGTCTGCAACCTTAGCTGGGACACAAATCTGTGATTACAACACCTTAACAGAGCACTTAGCAATTATTGTTCACAGTATTGACTTTGCAGATAAAACCCTAATTACAGAGCAATGCAATATTCAACCAGATCTAACATATAGAAGCACTTAGCATAATGAAACATACCAGATATAGCATCTTATTCACATCATCATGCACTAAGATATCATATGAGATACATCTAATCATACATTATTTCACTAATAATTAATCATATGAACAACAAAACAACCATAAAGCACAAAGCAACCATAACACATGATATTCGTGGTTCACCCCCAGCCAGGGGCTATGTCCACCAACTCTTCTTCTCTTTATTGTCTTTTGTCAATCTCCTACATGCACAAAGCCACAAGATCCTACTCCGCACATGACAGGAGATCTGTGCAAACTTCGCTAGATTGTCCTTCCCCGAGCTAGGTCACAACATAAAGCCTTTACATAGTCTCTTATAATCACTTGCACTTAGCTTTGCAAGTCTCACACAGATTGGACTCTTCCTACATCACCTAACATATCTATTTATACTTTACAAAAGGGGCCTATACATGGGTAAACCCATGGGATGACATCCCCATACCCGTTACATAATCCCAAAACCCAAAAATCCCTAAAAAGGAGTCAAGATCCCGCAATATCTTCTTCGTCTTGCACTCTACCTTCGACATCCTTTTGAAGTCCCAAAAATAGGTCAAACCTGACCAAGGATCTCCAAAACTTGGTTAAGGGCCAATAGGTCTCTTCATGACAATCCATTGTTTCAATTATTTTGTATATGCTACAATGTGATGTTGGTACTCTTCCATCTCTACTCTAGTACATTCTTGAAATTCTTCCAAATATGCCTTCTTGGTGGCCTAGAGGCACATGAGTGCATTAAATGGGGTAGCCATGAAGGAAACTCAAAACTTTAAATACATAATTCATAAAGATTCTCATGAAACTCAAAATTCACATGGAAACATCTTATCATATAGCAGGTCCCAATAGGTGCATTATTATACATTTGTGCTTTCTTCCTTCCAGTATGTTATCTTCTCTTATATGATCACAAGTTCAATCTAGAGTATGCATGATCCCGTGCACAGAGAAAATGAAAACCGCCACGACCAAAATGGGTCCCAACACAGACACAACAATGCGAAAAATTATCACTATGCTAGATGTCAAATTATTTAAAAAACCCCCCTTTCCTCTCTCTGCACCATACTCTTCCTTACTTCCATCATCCTCTAGGTTCTCAATAACGTTGACACCTTGGTAGGTAGTGGGACAAAAACCACAACCTCTCAACCACAAATGCATGAGAAATCGATGCTAGGGTTTTGATCAATGACCGAAATCATTCTTTAAGCTAGAATTGGATTCGTGGAGGCTCTATACGAGTGAAGTAGTTGAGATGAAAAGTAAAAATACATTTTTGGGAATGGATTCCAGGCTCACATTCAAAACCTAAGAATGAGTATAACTTTATTGCCTAGGCATATGTTGATTAATTTCTCGAGATTGTGCGTAGTAAATTTTTTTCCAAGTGTGTTACAAAGCCTAGTAAAAGTTTGAGTGAAAGTGAAAGTAGATTAGGTTTTAGCATGGGGGTAGGTCGTGCATGTGATGAGTAAATTAGGGTTTTACTAGACATGCAAAAATTAAAAATGACACACAGAATGGAACAATCCATGGAAGAAATGGGACGCAAACATACTAGTAGACAGACATAGAATCGACCAGAGAAGGAAGAGGGACTGACATGCAAAGAGGAGGCGTTTTATGTTCACAAGAGGAAATGAAATGCTAAGGGATCAAATTATGTAGTTATCTCATGCTCTAATACCACTAACAAGCTAGGAATGGAAGAATGTGTAACACCTATTCACCTTCTATGTGACCCTTTCTATCTCCTATGAATCTTCAAAATTACAATCATATTTACATAGGAAATGTAATCCAAAGGATTACGTTTCCAACAAGGTAGTATATTTAGAGATAGTGAAGTTCATCCTTTAGTCATTTTCACAACAAATATTGACAAACATATAAACAACTCAACAAAAAATGAGGTAGCAAAGAGAGGAATGGATCTGGATCAACACTTGGGATATCACCTCTAGTTACAGGTATATGGTGATTCAAAGAACAATACACTTACTTAATCCAAGAAACCAAGAGAATGTAACCCTAATTGCATAAATATCCATCCAAAATCAGCAAATCCATCCACAAGAGACCTTTCTAAGAATATCACATGAGAGAGGGGGAGTTAGTAACCCTTAGAGGGTGAAACATTCAGATGTGTTACCCACAAAGGTGAGTGAATGACGATCATAAAAATTAAAGTGAGGGTAGCCTTCTTATATGAGGCTACCCTAACACATTTATCCACATAAATTGTCAACAATAAATTAGAAGTGGGGCTGACCCCTCATTTAACCCTTTACAAAATGGTAAAGAGAAAAAATAAATCAAAATATCCCACACATCTGAGATGTCAAGGCTAAGAAGGGTGACATCAAGCCTCCAAAGCCTAAGGTAAGGTCTCCAAAGGCCATGTGGAATCCTCCAAGGTTAAGCAAGTTTCAAGTGAGGTGTCTCCACACCAAAGATCATGCCAAACCATATTTGGTACCCATCCCTCCATAAAACCCTAAAAACATCAAACCCTGTAAGGTGACGCCAAGGTCAATAGGGTGACGTCAAAGGCCTCATTGTGTTTTGGCCAAGGAAAGGAGGGTTTCATATCATATATCAATAATTCCTTAATCATTTTTTCTACAACGTCCTCCATACTATGTGTAAATAGGCCCTAGGGTACTATGCTCAGCCTATGGGGCTTCCATCCCATTAATGTGCCATAATGATTGGATCTTCTCAAACCAATCCCATATGTTTATTATACAAGGTTCTAAGGATGTGAGAGCCAATATCTGAGGGTAGTGAGTGACTAAATGACCCACTTCTCTCCATCAAATGTGCCAAGGTCTCGTAATAAAGGCACAACATGTTGGTAATATGGCTGTCATTACACAAAAACCCCAAGTGATTGGTAAACTCAAGGTTCCACAAGAGGCGATTAGTCCCTTGTCACGATACATCAGGGAGTGCTGACTACTTGCAATTTCATGCAACAATATCCCCCTCAGCGCGAGCTAAGTGTTTATCGAACTCGTGACCTCTAGATCTGATACCATTTGTTGGTAATATGACTATCGTTAAACAAAAACCTACAGGTGATTGGTAAACTCACCATCGCCAGATTTCAAGGATCCATGAGAGGAGATTAGTCCCTTGTCATGATACACCGAGGAGTGTTGACTACTTGCAATTTCATGAGACACAATGTCCTGTATACAGGCCTAGGACTTCCTTTAAAGAACCATTTCGGGGCCATCCAAAACAAATCCAAGTATAAAACATGGTTAGCCAAATTTCATAAGAAACGTTAGTCTTTATTATATTTGCAAGTCCCCTTTGTTTCAAGCCATTAGAATTGCATTTTTTGGACCGGGGTGAGCACTGAAAGAGTAGAGCTCAAATTTGGACTTGATTTTTTCATTCCTCTTTTTCTATCATTCCTTTTTTTATTTAGCGTAATTTCTTACTCTTTTCATAGCAGCTATGAAACAACATTTGGGCCTTCAACTCCTCTTCTCATGATAGAATGGACCATGACCCATTACCAAATTTCAGTACACTATGAGAGGATCCAAGAAGGAGAGTGTTAAGCTTGATGGGGAGCATAACGTTACCCTTGAAAGGCCCCCCAGTAGTACCCCTTTTTCTCTAGGTGGTGACAACACAGGACTAGGGAACATAGGTTGACCACTGAGGTGAAACAAGGAAACTGACACAATTTCCCAAACTAGTGATCTATTATCCAACTTCAACCAAATATCCTCATCCACACACCCAACAAATTAAGAACACTTTGCATACAATTACTAACATACCTCATGGTGATGATGAATTAACATCTCCCATACTATGGGTTTCTTGAATTTTATAAACCTTGGTTGACTTGTAGTTGTAAAGGTGAATGAGGGAGGTTGTTGAGCTACCATCTGTGTGTAAGTTTTAAACCTGTGAAGTAAAGCAATGCATATAGATTCTTAAGCAAAACATAAATTAATCAATGTCTCATTCACATAGTACAAAGAGATTTATATCAGAAACCCTCAACCGGGAAAACCTTTCTTATGTTTATTATATCGAATTTCACCATTCACTATACAATATATATACAAAGTTTTTAGGTAGTCCGTATATACCAAAACTCTAATCCCTTAATATGGGATTAATTTACAAAACCGCTAAAAATAGAAAAATCCGCAGACACAGTTGTCATATCTGACGTGCCCACACACACACATGCAAAGAATATAACACCTACCCAACATTCTCCCACTTGTTGTTTTCTTTGCATCCAGGGGTCTAGGGGATTATATAGTCAACAATCCAGGGTAGTAATGCCCATTTTTACTCTAAACCATGAGAACTTTTCTGTGCTCACAAACTTTTTCAATGAATCTACAACATTCTTCAAAGTGTCAACCTTTTCTAGCAACACCTTCTTTTCCTCAACCATGTCTCTCACAAAGTGATAGTGAACATCAATATGCTTTGTCTTTGAATGATAAGCTGGGTTCTTTGCCAGGAATATTTCACTCTGACTGTCACAATCTAATATCAATGATTGTTGTACCAACCCAATACCTGAAAAAAATCTTTGTAACCATACTGCTTCCTTGCTTGCATGAGTGGCTGCCATGTATTCAACTTCTGTAGTTGAGAGTTCCACTACAGCCTGTATTTTTCTCATCCAACTGATTGCTCCTCCAAATAGGTTAAACACATACCTACTTGTAGATCTTCTGCAATCCATATCTCCATCCCATTCTACATCAAAAAAGCCATGTATGTCCACCACTCTTTCCAATCCTAGTCTTCCTTGGTATCACAATCCATAATTGATAGTGTAACACAAATACTTGAAGACCCTCTTTACTGTTGTCCAATGCTCCTTCCCTGGTTTTGACATATACCTGCCCAAAACTACCACTGCATGTGTAATGTCCAGTCTAGTACAAACCATTGCATATATCAAACTGCCAACTGCATTGGCATATGGAACATGGGACATGTCCTCTTCTTCTTCCTGTGTCTTGGGACACTGATCTGTATATAACTTTACACCTATAGGAATAGGAACCTTGACCGGTTTACTTCCATTCATATTAAACTTCTACAATATTATCTCAACATATTTTCTCTGATTCAACCAGAGTTTCCTATTTGCACGATCTTTTTTAATTTCCATTCCCATAATGAAGTTAGCAGCACCGAGATCCTTCGTGTCAAATTTGGAGGATAGATTTTATTTCACCTCCTTGATAACATCCATGTTATTTCCTACCAACAACATCTCATCAACATACAACACTACATAAATGAAGTGATTACCAACCTTCTTAGAATATACATAGTGATCAGCCTCACTTCTCACAAATCCCAATCCAAGGATGTATGTGTCAAACTTTTGGTACCACATCCTAGGTGATTTCTTTAGACCATATAGTGACTTCTTTAGCTTACAGACTAGCTCTTTCTTTCCCTTCACTGCAAATCCTTCTGGTTTCTTCATGTAGATTTATTCTTCCAGATCCCCGTGTAGGAAAGTTGTCTTCACATCCATTTGCTCCACTTCAATATCAAAAGAAACAACAATAGATAAAAGAAATCTAATAGATGTTAAATTGGAAACATGAGAAAAAATCACACCAATGTCAATTCCCTCTACCTGGGAATAACCTTTTTCTACTAACTGAGATTTGTATTTCTCCACTTTACCTTCTACATTAAACTTCTTCTTAAACAACCATTTTCTACCAATAGATTTTCTTCCAGCTGACAACTCAACTATATCCCATGCCTCATTCTTATCCAAGGCATCCATTTCTTCAACCATGGCCTTCTTCCATAGTTTACTATCCTCTGAATTCACTACTTCCCTAACAGTTCTGGGATCATCATAAATAATAGATAAAGAAAAATTGGAATGGAAATCAGGTGGACTATACCTTTTTGGTTGCCTTCTTTCTCTCACTGATTTCCTCAATAATGGGGTATGAGGTTATTCTTCTTCTTCTGCTTCATCTTCTTCAGATGATTAAGATTTTGTATCATCCAAATAAATCTCTATTTTATCAGGTTCTTCTTTCCTTGGTAGGAATTCCTGCTTGGAAACATCTTTTACATCTCTAAAAACAACATCCCGATTGTAAACAATCTTCTTAGTTTATGGGTTCCAAAGTTTATAACCTTTCACACCATCTTTATAACCAATAAATATACACTTTTCATCTTTATTATCCATATTACTCCTATTTTCCTTTGGAACATGTACATAAGCATCACAACCAAACACTCTAAGATGTTCAAGAGAGGGTTTCTTTCCAGTCCATACCTCGTGTGGAGTTTTATCATCCAACACTAATGAGGGTGATTGATTGACCAAGTAACATGATGTACCCACTACCTCTACCTAGAATTCTTTTCCTAACTTGGCACCGCTGAGCATGCTCCTTGATTTTTCCATCAGTGTCTTGTTCATCCTTTCCGCAACTCTATTCTACTGAGGAGTGTATGGAGCAGTCTTCTACTTTGCTATACCACACTTCTTATAGAATTCTTTGAATTCATTTCTACATAATTCTCCACCATTATCTGTTCTCAATACCTGTATTTTCTTCTCTGTTTGATTTTCTACCAGAGCCTTAAACTCTTTAAATTTATCAAATACCTCAAATTTCTTTCTAAGAAAATAAATCCATGTGTTCCTTGAGAAATTATCTATGAATGAAACATAATACATAGAATTACCTAGTGATGGAACATGCACAGGTCCAAACACATCACTGTGTATCAATTCTAAGATCCACTTTGCTCTTGTAGCACCAGATGGGAATCTTACTCGATTATGTTTACCATATATTCAATGTTCACAGAAATGAAAATCTAGAGTGCAATTAGACATACCTTCAACCATGCCTTTACTGTGTAGTGTTCAAAGGCCATTTTCTCCAATATGCCCCAGTCTTTGATGCCACAACATGGTATTCTTTTTAGGGATGGTATTGGTCTTGTGTTCTTTATTTTTATGCTCAAGGAAAACAGAACTGTTACACCCATTAGTATAAGTGATTCCCAACAACTTGTACATAGTTCCACACCGAACTCCCCTCATCAACACCATTTATCCTTGTACCATCTTGCAAGTGTTATTTTCAAATATTGTTTTCACTCCTGCATCATACAACTTGCTTACATATATTAGGCTCCTGGATAGTTTTGGAATGTGCAGAACCCCAGGGAGAGTTCTAATCCTTCCATCTTTTAGCAGCAACTTAACCCTTCCACGTCCCAAGATTTTGGTTGTCGAGACATCTCCTAGGAATACATCACCACCATCGTAATTTTCATATTTAGAGAACGACTCCTTGTGAGGAGTCATATGGTATGACGCACCTGATTCGATCAACCATACATCACGATCTGCATGTGTAGCTATAGATGCCAGGTAAACATCACCTCCTTGTTTAGTGGAGGTTTTCACCTCTGTGGAAGAGGTACTATTAGATCCCTTTGGTTTATCAACCTTCTTAGACTTGCAATCTTTCTTATAATGCCCTCTTTTACCACACTTCCAACATTTCCTCAAATATTTTCATGCAGACTTAGATCTACCTGTAGATTTAGATCTCCCCCCCTGAAGGCTTACTAGGATTCCTATCTTGGGGACTACCTCTTATAAGTAAAGCATCTATGTTATGACTATCCATGCTTTTCTGCCTCATATATTCAGATAACAAGGATGAAACTACATCCTCATACTTCAATGTAGATTGAGTGGTACTACCAATTGCTACAACCATATTTTCCCAAGAGTCTGGCAAAGAACATAACAAAGTAATACACTTATCTTCTTCTGCAATCATAATATTAACAGAGACAAGATGACTTACTAGAGTATTAAATCCATTTAGATGTTCTGTCACAGAATCTCCATCTTCCATCCTAAGATGATACAACTTCTTCCGAAGAAAAAACTTGTTTACCAGGGACTTTGATTGATACAAATTCCCCAACTTATCCCATAGTTCCTTGGTTGTATATTCTCTTGAGACATTCAACAAAACCGAATCTTCCAGGCAGAGTCAAATAGTACTCCTTTATCTTCTATCCAACTTATCCCAATCTTCCTTCGACATACCAGTAGGTGGTGTACTAGTAGTTTGTGTACTAGTAGGTTGTCTACCAGTAGGATGTGTGCTAGTAGACGATGTACTAGTGGGCTGTGTACCGGGATCCATAATGATCCATTGTTATTTGTCTACAAGAAGGTCCTCCATCTTGAGATTCCATAGCTCAAAGTGTTTACTATTGAACTTCTCTATCTCGATTCTAGATGAGCTTGCCATTCCTCTTTCTATACTCGAATATCCACTGCAAAACCTCCCACTAAACCCAGGTTTATCACAGACCCAAGATAAGATTGATCTATCAATACTGAGCCAAACCCTTAACAACAAAGGCATCCCTCTGAAGCAAAAAATGAGCTTTGATACCACATGTAAGTTTTAAACCTGTGAAGTAAAGCAATGCATATAGATTCTTAAGCAAAATAGAAATTAATCAATGGCTCATTGACATAGTACACAGAGATTTATACCGGAAACCCTCAATTGGGAAAACCTTTCTTATCTTCATTATATCGAATTTCACCATTCACTATAAAATAAATATACAATGTTTTTAGGTATTCTGTAGATACCAAAACCCTAATCCCTTAATATGGGATTAATTTACAAAACCACTAAAAATAGAAAAAATCGCAGACGCAGTTTTCATATCTGACGTGCCCACACACACACATGCAAAGAATATAACACCTACCCAACACTGTGGACACGTTGATCATCATCATGGTCATGATCATGTTCTCCATTGTGGACCATGAGACATTATATCCTCTAGTTATTATCTGGATTTTATGAGAAGAATGAAATTAGTATATATTATTATCAAAATATTCTTAACACAAAATAACAAATATATAGTAAAACTAGTTTCTCTTCAATAGGGAAATAAGCTGAAACTGTAAAATGCATCGAAAAACAAGCTTGCCAGAATGGTGGTGGATTATATATGAGAAGAGATGTGATGGATATGCTCATTTGAAAGACAATGATTACAATGAGGCTCTCAAGGCCTTTTTAAAATAAGTATGAATGTAAAAAACATTAGACATACAAAAATCTAACCTTAGGAGATGAAGCGCCAAAAGTCATATGGGCCCCGTTTGGGTAAGTTATTACATCAACTTCCTAGGGTCATAACTTTTCATACGATCTTCGTTTTAGGAGAACGATAGCCCGTTGGAAATTTATATCCGAGGACTACATATGTGTTCTATGGCGATATCTAAAAACATTGTTTATAGCCTCAAAACAACCCCAGAATTTAGGGACCCAAAAACTAAGAAAACATTGTCGAATTGGAAAAATCCCAAAATGAGCCAGTTCGAATAGGTGGGAGGCCACCAAAATCCATATGGATCAATCATATCCCTTAGGAACAAATGGTATCCATTGCATTGATTTACCCCATTAGATGAGGAAATTTCTTCTGAATTTGGCCCCGAGTGATCCACTTGCCCTAGTGCAGGAGTTGCCCTGCTTTGACAACTCGATAAAGTTGGATCCTTTGTTGGCAAGTGCCCTTAACATATTTTTCCACAATATGATCACTAGATGCATGTTGTATGCATTTGGTGTTGATATCTACTTGTTTCATTTGTTTTTCTATCTCTGAGGTGTCCATTAATGGTGGGAAATAAGGTCGAAGGAGATCCATGTTGAACACTGGGTGCAAGGCAAGGAAAGGAGGAATGTTGAGCTCAAACAAATTATCACCCACAACCTTGGTGATGTTGTATGGCCCAAAGTGGAGTGGATAAATATCTCGATGGGGTTTGGTAAGGTGTTCTTCCTGCAAATGCAGCCAAACTTTGTCGCCCACCTGAAACTGATGTGGCATCTGATGTTAATCATGGAGCTGCTTGTACTTATCATTGGAATTATGTAGGATGTCCTAAACCTATTGAAGGATGTGTTGGATTCGCTCAATGAAATGGGTGTCTTTGTCAGCATCATTTGGAGAAGGAGATGAGTCAACTGAGGTGATCACAAGGGGTAGTGCAACATCTATGGGACCCAATGGTTGGAATCCCATCCCTACCTGAAAGGGGTTGTGACTAGTTGAGCTATGCAAGGCTTAGTTGTAGCTATGATGGAAATAGGGAATACTCTCATCCCATATGAGAGGGTGCTTGGAGTTATACATGTGCAGGATATGCATGATCATTCGATTTACAACCTCAGTTTTACCATCTATCTAGGGGTGGAAGGTCGTGGATTTGTTCATCTTGGTGTCTAGCAGTGACTAGAGGCTCAAGCAGAATGTGCTGAGAAATCAAATGTCCTGATCTATGAAAATGGTTTGTGGGATTCCAAAATGTACCCAGACTCCTTCAAAGAAGATCTTGGCACTGGCCTCTGTTGTGATGCTCTTCTTGTAGGGACCATATTCACCATCTTAGAAAAGTGATCAACAACCAAAAAACATAGTCTTTTTCCCGCTTGGGGGATGTGAGGCCTGGCATGTAGTCCATGTATATAGATTCCCATGGCCTATTAGGAGTAGGAAGAGGGGTGTGCAAGCCTTGTTTCTTAGTGGTCGATTTGGAAATAGTGCATGTAGTGTAGGACCTGATATACTTGTTGACCTCCTGTCGAAGTTTTGACCAGTAGAAATTTTTTTCCAACATTTCCACTGTCTTTTCAACATTGAATTTTCCTCCCACCCTACTGTAGTGGGCTTCTCATATCATCTTTTCTCTCTCTCTTGATGGAACGCATATATGGACCAGATGACAAAACAACCCATCTTGAAGATGGAAATTAGCGACAATTTCATTTGCGCCCAACATTTGGTAGGTGGTGTCGAAGTATGACTTTGTCTCATATAGTTGGGACCATCTAGAGGTCTCATGGTTGCAAGAGTCTAGCACTGTGGTGAGTGTTGCAACTGGTTGTCTACTGAGGCAATCAACAACGCGGTTGGTGCTTCCTATTTTATACTTGATTTTGAGGTGGAATTTTTGCAAGTATGTGAACCACTTCTAATGGTGGTTATTCTTCAATTTGCCTTGTGTCTACCTAAATTGCAGTGGCTTATCATCAATGTGGATGATTGTCTCCTTCCCAAGAATGTAGTGTCTCCATTGGTGATAGGCTTGCACAATGGAGTACATTACTTTTTTGTAATTAGGGTACTTACTGACAACATATGATAGTGTATCACTATGATAGTTCATGGGGTGGCCGTGCTAAGTGAGAATGATGCCAACATTAGAGTCTGAAGAATATATCTCATTGTCAGAGGGTTTTTGCAGGTCCAGTAGTTAAATTATTTGGAATGATCACAAGCACTACTTAAAATCATCGAACTCTTGTTGTTGGGACCATCCCCACACAAATTTCTCCTTACCACCACCTCTGGTTACTCAGCTGAGGGCCCATGCAATATGGGAGAATCCCAACATGAACCTATGGTAGAAATTGACAAGGCCCAAGAATCCTCTAAGCTCAGTGAGTGTGGTTGGGGTTGGCCAGTCATGAATTACTTGGATCTTGGATGGATCCACATGTACATGATGTTGATCAATGACACAACCCAAGTAATAGAACTTGTCCATGCCAAAGGATCATTTTTCCTGTTGATTAAGGTTGGTTGTCATTGATGTCAACCCTTGAAGAAAGCCTCGTAGAAAAAAGGTTGGGTAATGGACCCAAGACTGTTTGATGTAAATATGACTCATTATTGTCTTTTCATGGTTGATAATAAGTAGAAATGGATGAACTCCAAAGTGGTTCCCTTATGGTGAAATCCCTCACGGGAAGATGCTTTGTGGATTGAGTTATCCTAGAAGTATGGTTAGAGGACCTACGCTTATTTGTGGAATAATGAGATGAACGTTGGTGAATTTGTAAGTGAAACTATCCTATATGGATAGTGTTTGTCATTCCATTTCTGGTGGTATGTGGAATGTCACATAACTCCACACAGTTAGAGAGTTATGTCCATCAGAAGTTGGAGAACCCGTGTTTGGGTAATGGACCCAAGTTTGTTTGATGAATAGTAGTATGAGTTTTGATATATTTTCAGGTAATACTATTATATATGGATAGTACATGTCATTCCATTTCTGGCGGTATGTGGAATGTCACATAACCCCTCAGGATTTGAGAGTTACGGCCTTACGAAGTTGGAGGACCCTCATATGTCATCTAGAAGCACCAAAAGGTCAAAGTAGTCAAAGTGGTTTAAGAGATTTTAAAAGGTAAATAATAAAGTGAAGTGATGAGTGTACTATAATTCAAAGTGAATACAAAATTAATTAATTCAATAATAAATTTAATGGATAAATTAGAAGTGGGTTAACCCTAAAATAAGGAAAGTGGGCAAAGTGACCTAGAAGATGTTTTTAAGGAAGCTACTAGGAGAGTATAAATAAGAGGCAAGGATCCCTCATTTAAGACACACTTGAGAATATTGAATAAATATAGGTGTCTAAGGTAACCAAAGGATATCTAAGCCGAATTTATGAAGAAAGTGAAGAAATGAAGGTCGGAATTCAAGGAAGGATAAATTCTTTTGATGATGCTTTCTAAGGTGTTTCAAGTGAAAACATCATAACTTATTCATAACATATCCAAATTAAGTAAGAAAAAATGTGTTGGTTAGAGTACATTCTTTAGTATGCTATGTAACAGTTTCAGATCAATTCAACAAATATTTCATGTGGGGAACGCTCTACAAGGTCTCTCTCTAGAATAAGCCAGAATTAAGGAAGGTGTGCCATTTTTTCCATAAATCCTTTTCTGAGATGTTCCAAGTAGTGACACCTAGAGGAATTGAATAAAACATATTCAATAACATTGTATATCAGTTTCAGATATTTATTCATTACAAGTACAAAGTTATGATTATTTCAAGTTAGGGTTGTTGACTAATCCAAAACTAATCTTGTGAGAGTAAAGAAACATTTGATGAAAATGCGAGTCTCTTGTTGTTAAAGTTAATTAGTGTGTGCCATAGAAGTTGTCAGAAGAGAAAATAATAAAAACAAGAAACTACAAGCAGAACTAGACAAGAAAAAGGACACTTGAGAATTAGAACAAATGATGACAATATTGAAGGTTCAAATAGAAGAAGATAAAAGAATTGAAGAATCACTCAAAGAACAACTAGAAGAAAATGAAAAGATCATTGGAAACTTGGAAGCAGAGTTTGTCACACTAAGAAACGACATTCAAAAGAAAAATATGCAGAATAGCTCAAAATTTCTGGATGACATTATCAACAGTCAAAAATCTCATCTTGACAAGTCTGGACTTGGATACAATCAGATAGAAATGGGATCAAGCTCCAAAAAAATAGAGCAAGAAACAAATTGAAAAATCTATGCAGAAACAATCAAAGGGGATAGGAAGATGTACAAGGAATATTACGGGGACACTCCTCCACCGAGAAGATTTAGATTTCATAATCAACAACAGATAGATAGGCCTCAAGAAGAAGAAGGATTCATAAGAGCACCTTCTTTCAGAAGATATTCAACTCCCAGGTATCAAACTATATTTTTTGGTTTATGTTATGCATGTAATAATTTTGGACATAATGTTGTGAATTGCATAGCTAACAACAGGAAGAATAACAACTTTGAGAGGAGTACACAAAGGGGTTACTCAAGAAGACCTAGTGAAACACAAAGAAGAAGTTACAACAGGTTTGAATATTTGAGCACTGAAGTGGAATGTTACAAATGTAACAATTTTTGACACATGGTCAAAAATTACAGAATGACATCCCCTCCTAAAGTACCTCAACAGAATAACAATAGTCACAGAAAATAACCTCAGAAAATGACATGGATAAGAAAGAAAGATCAGTATAACAATGAAGAATGCATAGTCTCTCTACAAGCTAAACAGAAGAAACACGGTTGGTATGTTGAAAGTGGGTGTTCAAGACACATGACAAGTGATAGAGACAAATTTCTTACATTGTGAAATGAAAGAAATGGATCAGTCTCCTTCGGAAATGATAATTCAACCAAAATCATTGGAGAAGGCACAATCTGAATTGGGAAGAAGAATAAAAATGCACAAAATGTTCTATTGGTATAATATATGAAACATAATGTTATAAGTTTGAGTAAAATGTGTGACCAAGGTCATAAAGTTACTTTTGATTCCAAAAGTGTGAGATAAAAAGAGAAGGTTCAAGAAAATTGGTCGATATAGCTGCAAGAACTTCAAACAATGTATATGTGTTAAGTGAAATTGGAAATGAAAAGTGTTGTATAGGAAAGGAAGATGAAAGTTGGCTATGGCATAGAATAATGGGTCACTTGCATTTTGATAACCTTGTCAAAGTCAGAAAAAGAGAAGCAGACAGAGAAATTCCCTAGATCAGGAAACCAACCAACACTTTATGAAGCATTGTCAACAAGGAAATAAAACAAAAACCAGGTTCAAATCAAAGGAATATTCAACAACAAGACCACTGGAAATTGTGCATATTGATCCAGTTGGACCAACTACAACAAAGGTCTTAAAAAATGAGAGATACTTTATGTTATTAGTTGATGATTATACAAGAATGACTGCAACTTTCTTTCTCAAGAACAAGTCAGAAGCTTTTGAAAACTTCAAGATCTATAAGGAAATGGTTGAAAATGAGATGGATTCAAGAATCAAATGCTTGAGATCTGATAATGGAGGAGAGTTCACTTCAAAGGAATTTTTGGACTACTTCTACAGTCATGGAATAAAAAGGAAATTCTACGTTGCTAGGACACCTCAACAGAATGGAGTTGTTGAAAGAAAGAACATGATAGTACACGAAATGGCTCGAACAATTCTAATGGATTCCAAATTGACAGATATATTTTGGACACAGGCAATGCATACAATAGTTCACATTCAAAACAAAGTAATGCTTAGAAACAACACTGATAAAACTCCCTACGAGCTATGGAAAGGAAGACCAACAAATATGAAGCGCATCAGAGTTTTTGGAATCAAATGCTACAACAAAAGAGAAGATGGAAGAATGGGAAAGTTTGAATATCTTGTGGACATAGGAGTACTTTTTGGTTACTCAAGTACAAGGAAAGCATACAAGTGTTACAATCTAAGATTGAACAAAGTTGTGGAAAACATCAACGTAACAATTGATGAAACAGGGAGACCATAATCAAAGGAAAAAGAAAACAAATCAATGGAACAATTTTTTGAAGAAGAAGAAGCAGAAGATGAAGTAGAAGAGGAAGATGAAGAGAATCTGGCAGAAATAGAAGAGCAAGTTCAACAAGTATCTTCAAAGACACGTAGCAAACAAGTACAAAAGAATCATCCTTCAGATCAGATTATTGGAAACAAAGATGCAGGAGTTGAGATTAGAAGAAAAATCCATTCACCAGAACAAACACACCTAGCATTATTATCTACAATTGAACCAAAATATTTTGAAGAAGCCAACAAGAATGAATTTTGGAATAAGAAAAATGACACTTGGGAACTGGTTCCAAGACCAAAGAATAAGAATGTGATTGACACGAAATGGTTTTGTGGGAATAAATTAAATGAAGATGGACAAGTTAAAAGGAACAAATCTATCTTGATATGTAAAGGATATGCACAAATTGAAGGAATTAGCTTTGAAGAAACATTTTCCCTAGTTGCCAGAATGGAAGCAATCTGGTTTCTTTTAGCCTATGCATGCTCCAAAAATGTTAAAGTATATCAGATGGACATAAAATCATCTTTTCTCAATGGGGAACTTGAAGAAGAAGTCTACATTGAACAACCAAGAGGATTTCAGTTGTCAGAGAACACAGATTATGTGTGTAAATTAAAGAAGGTATTGTATGGTCTAAAACAGGATCCTAGAGCATGGTACTCTAGACTGGATAAGTATATGTAGTAGGCAGGGTAAAAAAAGGAAGTGCAGATAACAACCTCTACATCAAAGTAAGTGAAGGTAACATTTTATTAATTGAAGTTTATGTTGATGATATTATTTTTGGTAGTGATGATGACAGGTTAAGCCAAAAATTTGCAAAATATATGCAGAATGAATTTGAAATGTCGTTACCTGGAGAACTATCCTTCTTTTTGAGACTTTAGATACATCAAAGCAACCAAGAAATATTTATTTCTCAAACCAAGTATATCAGAGAAATGATAAAGAGCTTCGTAATGGAAGATTGCAAACCAGTTATCACTCCCATGCAAACCAGTTGCAGGTTCAGCAAAGATGATGATTTGAAGTCTACATATCAGAGGCAATACAAGTCAATGATTGGACACCTACTATATGTGACATCATCCAAACTAGATGTAATGCAGGCAGTTGGAAAGGTGGCATGATTTCAAGAAGCACCAAAGGAGTCACATGTGTTAGCAGTGAAGAGGATTTTCAAATATCTCAAAGGAGCAAAAGATTTTGGATTATGGTATCCGAAAGGAAAGGATCTATCACTTATTGCCTATATAGATGCAGATTGGAAAGGTTGTATTGATGAACGACGAAGAACTAGTGGAGCATCGTTCTACTTGGGAGAGTGTTTAGTATCATGGATAAGAAAGAAACAATCATCAATATCTTTATCTGCAGTCGAGGTAGAGTATATTGCAGCAACATCATGTTGTACATAGGTTCTTTGGATGAAACAAACTCTGACATATATATAGGTTGAGAATGATGAGCCCATTCCAATCTATTGTGATAATACAAGTGCCATCAGTATCTCGAAGAACATGGTAATGCACTCCAAGACGAAGCACATTCCAATAAAGTATCACTTTCTACGGGAGAAGGTTGCAGAAAAGAACATCTGAGTTGAGTATGTGGGCACAAAAGAACAAGTGGCAGACATTTTCACAAAACCACTTCCATGAGAATCCTTTGAATATATTTTCCAGGGACTTGGAGTTATTTCTACTCCAAAATGAATTCCTTTTTAATGATTATCTTATATGTCGTATATTTACATGAGGAGGCACCATAAGAGGATAGTTCAGTCGGGGGGAGAAACCCTAGATGGAAAGATACCTTTTCCATTGATGACAAAGGGGGAGAGATTTATCGGATGTAGAGGACAGAGGTAGAGGAAAGTGGCATGGTTCCAGGGGGAGCATGAGTGATATGATTTCATTATTGCATTAGATTTTTTCCATCAATGCCAAAGGGGGAGATTGTTGATTAAGGTTGGTTTTCATTGATGTCAACCCTTGAAGAAATCCTCGTAGCACAAAGGTTGGGTAGTGGACCCAATATTGTTTGATATAAAGATGACTTGTTATTGCCTTTTCATGGTTTATAATAAGTAGAAATGGATGAACTCCAAAGTGGTCCCCTTATGGTGAAACCATCACGGGAAGACGCTTTGCAGATTGAGTTATACTAGAAGTTTGGTTAGATAACCCATGCTTATTTGTGGAATAATGAGATGAAAACTGGTGAATTTGTCAGTGAAACTGTCCTATATGGATAGTGCTTGTCATTCCATTTCTGGTGGTATGTGGAACATCGCATAACTCCTTACGGTTAGAGAGTTATGGCCATGAGAAGTTGGAGAACCCAGGTTTGGGTAATGGACCCAAGTTTGTTTGATGGATAACGGTATGATTTTTGATATATTTTTAGGTAATATTATTCTATATGGATATTACATTTCATTCCATTTCTGGTGGTATGTGGAACTTCACATAGCTCCTCATGATTTGAGAGTTATGGCCTTACAAAGTTGGAGGACCCTCATATGTCATCTAGAAGCCCCAAAAGGTGAAAATAGTCAAAGTGGTTTAAGAGATTTTAAAAGGTAAATAATAAAGTGAAGTAATGAGTGTACAATAATTCAAAGTGAATACAAAATAAATTTAATAGAGAAATTAGAAGTGGGTTAACCCTAAAATAAGGAAAGTGGGCAAAGTGACCTGGAAGATGGTTTTAGGGAAGCTAATTAGAGAGTATAAATAAGAGGCAAGGCTCTCTCATTTAAGACACACTTGAGAATATTGAATACCTATAGTTGTCTGATGTAACCAAAGGATATCTAAGCCTAATTTCTAAGGAAAGTGAATAAAAGAAGGCCGGAATTCAAGGAAGGATAAATTCTTTTGATGATGCTTTATAAGGTGTTTCGGGTAAAAATGCCATAACTTATTCATAAAAGATCGAAATTTGGTAAGAACAAATGTGTTGGTTAGAGTACGTTCTATAGTATGTTGTGCAATAGTTTCAAATCAATTCAACAAATATTCCGTGTGGGGAACGCTCTACAAGTTCGCTCTCTAGAATAAGCTAGAATTTAGCAAGGTGTGCCATTTTTTCCATAAATCCTTTTCTGAGAGGTTCCAAGTAGTGACCCCTGGAGGAATTGTATTAAACACACCAAATAACATTGTGTATTGGTTTTATATATTTATTCATTACAAGTACAAAGTTATTAATTTTTCAAGTTAGGGTTGTTGACTAATCCAAAACTAGTCTTGTGAGATTAAAAAAACGTTTGATGAAAATGATAGTCTATTGTTGTTAAATTTAAAGAAGGTTTACATGTATGTGCTCATATACACCAGGTCTATTACAAAGTTACAAATCATATTTGGCTGATGAAATTAATGAGGACTTTTGGTTGAGGTACAATTTGGGTACATGGTTCAGACAAGTAGTTGATGAGTTGGCACATACATGAGGTGTATAGTTGATGATGTTGGTACATATTGATGAGACATAGTTGATGAGTACTTGACACATAATTGGTACATACTTGGTACATGGTTGGTTGCACTTTTTTATGGTACAGGTTGATTATAGATTGTTTGGTACAGGTTGATGCATGGTTGATGCATGGTTCAAGTTTATTGGTACATGTTTACAACGATATATCTCATAGTGATAGTGTGGCAGTGGTTCCATCATTCTAATTCTACTTTAGGGTGGAAAAATGGGGCAAGAACAAGTGGTTGTAGACACCTTCCGGTTGTAGCCGAAGAACATAGGGGGTTGTAGCCTCCTTTTGGTTGTAGCCAGAGAATTGGGGAGTTGGAGCTTCCCTCAGGTTGTAGCCTAAGAAACTAGGGGGTTGGAGCCTCCTTCCATTTGCAACTGGAAAACAAAGGAAGTTGGTTCTTCCAATGAATATAATTCTTGAAGACATATAAGATAAATAATTATGTGGTTTTGTCCAGATTTGGGTTTCCATGTAAAACACTGGTGTACTGTGTATGTGTGTGATTGTTCATTTCTTATTGCTCATTATTGGATAATAATTCTACATTGATATAACACTTGGATTATTTGGAGAAAAACTATTATAATTACGCTATTACTTATTCACCCCCCCACTCAGTGATCTAACATTTCCAATTTGGTGTATAGCTTGTGTTTCTGCAGGATGTACAAAACCTACTGAATATGATAATAGTGTTATGCCCATGTCTTTTTGTAAATGAGAATGTCATCCAGATACACCACTAGAAAAGTATTGGTGAATGGTCATAGGATATCGTTCATCATCCTCATGGAAGTGGCTGGAGAATTTTTCAAGCCAAAGGGCATGACCAACCCTTCGAAAATACCTTCCTTTGACTTGAAGGTGGTATTCCATACATCTGTATGATCTATAGAGACCTGATGATATCCAGACTTTAGATCAATCTTAATGAAGTGTTTGGCCCTTGTGAGTTGATCAAGAAGGTCGTCGGTTCGGGGAATCGGGTACCGGTTTTTTACTGTAATTTTATTCAGGGCCTGATAATCAATGCAGAGTCGCCAAGTTCCATATTTCTTTTGTACCATCATGATTGGTCTCCCACAAGATGATGCATTGGGATGAATATGACCCTTGTGGAGAATTTCTTGGATCTGTCCCTTTATCTCATCATTCTCTAATAGAGAGCAGTGGTAGACTGGCTCATTAGGCATCAGTGAGTTGGGGGTCAGATTGATGGGGTGCTTGACCTAAAAATGAAAAGGTACCCCAGTGGGTGAGGAGAAGATATCTGAGTATGCTTCCACAACCTTATCCACTTGCTTCTTCTTTGTGGAGAGGTCAACCGCAAAGACCTTATATGTGGTTGCGATATTTATCTCATTTTGAGATCGAATCGTGAAGAAGACAAAACATAACCATCTGAGAGATGACCTTCTTGCATTTCTTGGTAGAGATCAAGGAAATAGAACTAGGTGGGACTGCCTTCGGTATCCTATACAATTTCTTGTTCAACGTAATAATAACACTGTGAGGCCTAGACTCATATAAAACATGGTGTTTCCATAAATATGGTTGTAACAGAAGAACATTAAAAACTTTGAGAGGGGAAACATTACACAATAACTCGCTTTTGAAGTGCTTGATGTTGTATGACAGGTGGCATTGTTGGATGACATGGATGTCACTTCCTTGGCAACGCCATCTGATGGTGTAGGGATGCTAGTGTGACATTTTTGGTAGGGAGAGTCACTTCACAACCTCTGTTGAAATGAGGTTCTTATAGCTACCAATATCAACGATGAATTGTAGTGGGGTACCCTTCACCCTCATCTATGAATTAAAAATGTGCTCCCCTTCCTCTGGCTCATTTGGTTCACCATGTTGGAGCTTGGTGTTAGAAATGATAACACTAGGTTCTGCATTAATGATCCATCTCCCCCTTTCTAGTTCTGACTCAGAGTTAGAATCCACATCTAATTCAAAGGATTTCACCTCAACCACTAGTGACTTCTTTGAATGAAAATCAACATTTTTATGCAAGCGAATCTTATGGAAAACACACCACTTCCTAGTATATTTCTATCTTTTCGGTGTCCTTATTTGATTGCAGCCTTGATTGGTTGTCCTGAGGTGGTCTATATTTGAATTTTCCTTTGTTCTATGGGTTGGGGCTGACCTTTCTTGTATTTTTCTATGAGGGGTTCCTAGGCCCAAATTGTCATGTCTTTTTTTGACCTTCTGCTCAATTTTGACGACATATCGATAGGCTGCGCCCAAGGATGAGATGTATAGAAACTCCATTTCAACCTGGATGTATCTATGCATAACACCACGATACTTGAGCACCAGATGTCTCTCAAAATATTTGATACCCAACTTGGTGCATAAGGTATGGAAGATATTTGTGAACTTGAGCATTTCTTGGTCTCTTTCCTACCATAGTGTGGTCGATTTTGTATATAGGTCATCATAAATTCCAACAGAGTAATATTGTTCCTTAATAGAATCCCTGATTGAATCCCAAGTGAACGAGACTATAAATAAGGAGGTTTCCTCTATTTTCTTCTGCTCACAGAAAATTTCCCACCAATGTTTGGCATGGGGAAAGACTTTGAGGAGCTCAAAAGTAATCTTTTCTCTATTCAAGAAGTTATGGATAGATAAATACCCTTATATCAGATTCAACCATTTGTATACAACATTTGTGTCTATATGACCTTCAAATATAGGAATATCGAAGTTGATTTGTACCTTGAAGGGGGAAGCGCCTCCATTTGAGGAAGATGTGTTTCCTGTTGGTAGTCAGTGAAGGATTTGCACAAAAATATCCATCATCTCGTTCCTCAGTTGCATGAGGGATTCCTCGAGCAACATTTTGAAGGGATATCATGTCCTATTTTCTTTCTTTTCTCCCACAATGAGAGATCACTTGGGCATGCAAGATATTTTTTCCTCAAGAGAAATGAGCTCAAGACTCAATTCTTTGTACCCTAACCTCGTTGGGGACATGCATTAAGAACGATAAGGATAAAACCTCTCTGATGCCACTTATCTATATTTTATGAGCAGAACAAAATGAATATAGATTATTATCAAAATATGATTAACACGGAATAACATATACACAGTAAAATTGGTTTCTATTTAATAGGGAAATAAGCTAGGAGTATAAAATGTAGTGGAAAACAAGCTTTCTAGAATGGTGGCAGATTATCTCTTAGAAGGGATGTGACGACTGCACTCATTCGCAATAATATGATTAAAATGAGGTTATGAAGGTATTTTTACAATAAATATGAATGTCAAAAACCCTAGACATCCAAAAATCTAACCCTAGGAGAAGAAGTGCCAAAATTCATGTGGGCCCCGTTTGGGAAAGTTAGTACATCAACTTCCTGGGGTCGTAACCTTTTCATACGATATTCATTTTAGGCGCACGATAGCCTGTTGGAAAGGTCTATCCAAGGCATACATACTTGTTTTGTGGTGAGCCCTAAAATGTTGTTTAGGGCCTCAAAATGACCCCAGAAGTGAAGGACCCGAAAATTAGGAAAAAACTACCGAACTGGAAAACTGCCAAATGAGCCAATTGGAATAGGTGGAAGGCCACTGACATCCATTTGGATCAATTTAACCCTAGGAATGGGGGTGTAACAAGGTCATCATTATTCAACTCTATGTTGAAGAGATTCACCATCAGTTGTATGATTTCCAGTTCTCTTCGCTTGTTGTTGTAGAAATCACAACATAGGATTTATGGTATTTGTCCTTCCATATGGTAGGTTATTTTTTTGATGTAGGAATAATCAATCTACTATTATTTGTATTTTATTCTGAGTCAATTGTTTCATCTTATTCTTCATTAGAAACTACTTATTCCCAAATTACATGCCATGGATCGTTAAAGATCAAAGTGCTTTTGATCTTTCTATACTATTCCCGATAATTTTCTTTACCACTCAACACCAAGATAATGATGGAAATGAGAGAATTCATATGATTCCACCTTCATTCACGTGTAGTAGGAAGAAACTTGTGAAGCAATAGCTATGGAGTCTCAATTGAGATTGCATAATCAATGAGATGATCTTTGTAGAAATATCCAATCTTTTGTTAAAAAACAGAAGTAATATCTATATAGTATTGAATGACATTCTAGGTCTATAGTAACATTGTATGGATGTATATACCAATGGCACAAAGATTACACAAGAAAATGAATAAAAAACTGTAGAGGTAAATATACAACTTGCAAAGGAGGATGATGTGAAGGAGTAATGATTGGTATCCAAAATTGACTGAATGTTTGGCTACCATAACTCAAGGATCAATGTTTGGATTTAGGTCATTTCATGACAATCCATTGTTGCAATTATTTTTTATATGCTACAATGTGATGTTTCTACTCTTCCATATATACTCTAGTACATTCTTTCAATTCTTCCAAATATGCCTTCCTGGTGGCCTAGAGGCACGTGAGTGCACTAAAGGGGGTAGCCATGAAGGAAACTCATAACTTTAAATACATAAGTTATAAAAATTCTCATGAAACTTGAAATGCACATGGAAACATCTTATCAGACAACAGGTCCCAATAGGTGCATTATTATACATTTGTGCTTGCTTGCTTCTAGTATGTTTCTCGATCTCTTCTCTTGTATGATCACAAATTCGATCTAGAGTACACATGAGCCTGTGCAAAGAGAAAATGAAAACTGCTACGACCATTGTTGTGATGGTTCGAGCCTTAGTATGTTTCTTAGGTTGATCTTCAATTCAATTTGAAGAAAAATATTTTCAGTTGAGGAGTGCAGTTCCTGATATGCAATGCACATAGCCTAGTTGCAATTATTTGAATGCAGAATGCATGAATTATAATATTATCTTTGATTTTCATACATGGATTATAGTATTCTCTTTGATTTTTCTTACATTTTGATTTTTATATATAGTGTATCTCTGTTTTTCTCACCACTCACAGCCTTGTTTACTGCATTTTCATAGTAAATTACTTTTGCATTGGTGGTCTAGAGTTTGAATATGTCCCCCAAGTTACAAATTTTGTGAACTAGATTTTTTTTGACACATCTACTGAACAAATTCCATTCAAGGTATTTCCATTATTCCAATTTGCAGTTACCAATCTTAAGTCCCCAAAACATATTGGTTGAATTTCCTATTTGTATGCTACAAGAGGCTGGAAATCTTCTAGAGGAGTGAGTGGCTGATGATAGATAGGACCAGTGTAATATAACTATTGAGAAAGGATATCTCGAGCCTTGGACATAGAGCCAAGACATTTTGTATCATTATAGGGACCATGCAAGGGATACCATGCCTTTGCAAGAGGAATTAGAGCTCACAAAATGAGGGAACACAAGCTAGTAAATGATCTGATTGCAACCCAAAATGAGACCCCTCAGGTTGAAATAGGATTTGCACATGTTTAAAGAGATGGCCACTAAACTGTATGAAAGGGTTTTAATCTATGGAGAGGACCATTTCCATTGGTGTAGTTGTGGGAGACCCCACTCCATCCTCATACCCATATATGGGATTGAAATAAATTTGGAAAAATAAAGTTGGCTTGAATCCAGGGATAAAAAAAAAGTGTTGGTCTTGCTGGAAAAGAGCAAGGAAAAGGAAAATTTAGTAGAACTAGAAATATAAGAACTAGTAAATGCATCTAATATTAAGTAATATCTAACCAATCCCACTTATTTTATTTAGTGTCAATCTTTAACCATAGTAGATTATCATCATATTTATTCCATAAACCATAAATTCAACCATGAGAATGGGAATTTTAGAAATGTTGTGAAGGATGGTGATAATCTTTATTGTAGTACCGTTCTAAAGTGTCAAAAGGTTCAAACCCCAAGTATAAACATTAGCATTTAGGGAAACAAATTAATATCATCCAAAGTGTGCGGAATTATGTTATTCAACATATATTAATTATGTGTTATCTTAACCATGAGAACAAGTATTTAGGATGTGAGATTCAACTACCAATGATGCTCAGGAAACACCATAAAATTTCCAGCAATCAAGATACACTTTCCATCATTTACTCAAAATAGATTAAACCAAAGATTCTTAGGGAACGTTTATCTTTAATTGAAATTAGTGTTCAAGGCGACCCAGGAAAATGAAATTATTTGATGCATCTACAATGCTTAAGAATCAAGAAATATACGAGTACTCAAATAACGTGTACCATGTATTTAGGACAGATCATCACCATCTAAAAAAATCAGAGATAAAGGGCACAGTGAAGAGTGAAGTAGAAACCCCAACTTCTGGAAACAATAAACATAAGTGTGAATATATAAGTAAAGTGCATGAGTAGTGGAGTACTTAACCATTCAAGTGTCTTAGATCATGCATTAAGAATATTACCATTCAGATCTGGAAATAGACCATAACTTTGCACTGAACAAGTGTTCAAACCGTTAAGGAGTTAACTTTGAATACCAGGCCACTCATTAATATATTGCATCAATTTGTTAGGGGATATATTTAGGATTATGTGTGCAAATCACCAACAAGGGAAAATTTAGATCTTAAAACTCATTATGATTTCTTTGTTTCACTTGGATAGAAATATTGTAATAGAACATAGCTGAAGGAAAGATATGCAGAACTCAACACTCAAATGATAACAAGAATACCAAGAAGATAACCTTTAACACTTGTAGGAAACCAAAGCGATGATACATGATCAGAATCTACCTATGATTCTATGGGTAGAGGCATCCATGACAACTGTGTATGTTCAGATCATGATCCTTCATGGGATTCTGAAGAACATGATTCTAGAAGAAGCTATCACCTAAGTGAAGCTGGAGGTTGGACACTTCAGGATATTTGGGTGTCTAGTATACATTCATGTACCCAAGGAGAAGAGGAGCAAGCTAGAACCTTAATGCAGAAAGAGTACATTTCTCGTGTATGTCAATCTTCAAAGGCATACCGGATATACATCCTTGGTCAGAGATAGATTGATGTTAGTAGAGATGTCACATTTGAGGAAGAGATAGCATTTCAAAGATCCAAAGAATATCAGATGGAGATTGAAAGTGAGAAGAATGAAGAGACAACACCTTATATTCCTTCAGTAGTTCAAATAGAGACAATTATTGATCAAGTTGATCCCATAGCTCCATTTGATGTTCCTAGAGACATTGTAGTAGGCCATAAGAGACCTTCTTGGGATCGACAAACTCTGCAAGAGGTAGAGGGACATGCAGCTCCTCGTGATGTATTTGAAGAAGATGAATGAGGCTTATTCTGAGTCAGGTGAGATTGATCCATATATTTACATAAAACTGATTGGATCATTAATGTATCTGGTTAAAACTAGACCTGAAATATGCTACACAGTGAGTGTCCTCAGTTATTTTTATGAGTTATTCGAGACAGACACACTAGATAGAAGGAAATCATGTGTTGAGATATCTATGAGGCACAATTGGTTATTTCCTTATATAAACCTCTAATGTAGACATGAAATTGCAAGGATATGTCGATGCATATTGGGCAGGGAGCGTAGTGGATTAGAAGAGAACATCTGGATGTTGTTTTACTTTGGGGTCTACCATGGTTTCCTAGTGTAGTAGGAAACAAACTTATGTGGATCTGAGTACCGCAGAAGCAGGTTAGATTGCATTATGTGTGGCATTCCATGAAGTACTGTGGCTTCACAATCTCTTTACAGACTTATTTGGTCATGAGATGGATTCCACCATTATCCATTATGATAACCAGAGTTGTGTGAAGCTCTCCGAGAATTGTGTGTTTCAAGATAAGTCAAAACACATCGAGATAAAATACCATTATATTAGAGACATGGTGCATAGGGAAGGAGTACATGTGTAGTACCTTTCTACACATGAGCAAGTTGTATATGTCTTCACCAAATCTCTTTCGAGGACGAATTTCAAGTACTTCCATGAGAGACTTGGCTTGATGGAGAATGCCTCCCTAGATGAGAGGGAGTATTGTTGATCACAGCTTCATGAGACATTCTCCAGATCGTTCTCCTCTAGAATGGGTTGAGAGTTTTGTGAGAGATCCCATATGATGAGTGTTTCATACTCCTTAGGACTAAGTTGATATGACAAGTGGTCTCTTGTCGTGGTCCTCTGGAACAAGTTGAGATGAATTGGGATGGTCTTCTGTCTAACTTCTATGGACTTAGTTGAGTCGACATGAGATGGCTCTCTAGATGGTGCTCCTATGGAATTAGTTGAGTTGATCTATTGAGAGTGACCTCCCTATGGCTGAGCATAGGTCGACATGTCCCTAGTGTATCAACACTAGAGGATGCATGGATCCCTTTCTATATTGTATGAGAGTAAGATTTGTTGTAACCCTAATTTATTTTTTGAAGGTTACAATTCAGCCCCACCATGTAAAAGATACTTAATAGTGTGTAATGTTTAATTATATTATTCAGTTGAAGAGGTCCTATTTGATGTGCTAGGTCTTGTATAAATAGGAGTAGATCCCCATTGTGGATCTCACTCATTCACACACTTGTAACATTCTCTCAAGACAAGTTTTACAACACCTTGGAAGGTAGTGGGATGAAAACCACAACCTCCCAACCACGAATGCATGAGAAATCGATGATAGAGTTTCGAGGAATGACCAAAATCATTCTTCAAGATGGAAGAGGATTCATACAGACTCTATACATGTGAAGTAGTCAAGACAAAAAGTAAAAACACATACATGGGAATGGATATTGGGTTCATATTCAACACCTAAGAATGATCATAACTAGATTTCCCAGGCGTATGCTGATTAATTTCTCTAGAATGTGCATACTAAATGTTTTTCCATGTGTGTTACAAAGCCTAGTAAAAGTTTGAGTGAATTTGAAGGTAGATTAGGGTTTATCACAGGGGTAATCCATGCGCGTGATAAGAAAATTAGGGGTTTACTAGACAGACGAAAAGAAAAAATGACACATAGAATGGAACAATCCATGGAAGAACTTGGATGCGGACCAACTAGTAGAGAGATAAAGAATCGACCAGATAAGGAAGAGGGACTTATAGGCAAAGAAGAGGCATTTTATGTTCACAAGAGGAAAGGAAACACTAAGGGATAAAATCATGGAGTTATCTCGTGCTCTAATACCCCTGACGGGATAGGTATGGTAGAATGTGTAACTCCACACTTGTCTATGTCATTAACATAAATGTCTATAAATACATTTATGAGTGACGATTGCTATTCACCTTCTCTATGACCCTTTCTATCACCTATGAATCTTCATATTTATAATCATATTTACATAGGTAACATAATCCCGATGATTATGTTTCCAACAAGGTGGTATGTTTAGAGATAGTGAATTTCATCCTTTAGTCATTTTAACAACAAACATTGGGAAAAATATAAACTAATCAACAAAAAATAAGGTAGGAAAGAGTGGAATGGATCTGGATCAACACTTGTGCTATCGCCTCTTGTTATAGGTAGATGGTGATTCATAGACCAATACACTTAATTCATCCAAAAAACCAAGAGAATGTGACCCTAATTGCATAAATATCCATCCAAAATCAGGAAATCCATCCACAAGAGACCTTTCTAAGCATAGCACATGAGAGAGGGAGAGCTAGTAACCCTTAGAGGGTTAAAAATTCAAATCTGTTACCCACAAAGGTGAGTGAATGACGATCATAAAAATGAAAGTGAGGGTATCCTTATTATATGAGGTTACCCTAACACATTTCTCCACATAAAATGTCAACATCAAATTAGAAGTGGGGTTGACCCCTCATTTAACCCTTTCCAAAAAGCTAAAGAGAAAAATTATATCAAAATAGCCCACATGTCTGAGATGTCAAGGCTAGGAAGGGTGACAACAAGCCTCCAAAGGCTAAGGTAAGGCATCCAAAGTCCATGTGGCATCCTACAAGGTGAATAAAGTGTCAAGTGAGGTATCTCCACACCCAAAATCATGTCAACCCATCTTCGGTACCCATCCATCCATCAAACCCTATAAGGTGAAACCAAGGTCAAGAGGGTGACGTCAAGGGCCTGAATATGTTGTGTTGAGGGAAAGGAGGGTTGAATATCATATATGAATAATTCCTGAGTCATTTTTGTTGCAATGTTCTCCATCCTATGTGTAAATAAGACCTAGAGTACTATGCTTAGCTTATGGGGCTTCCAACCCATTAATGTGCCATAATGGTTGGATCTGCTCAAACCAATACCATATGTTCATCATCCAGATTTCTGAGGATGTGAGAGCCAATATCTAAGGGTGGTGAGTGAATAAATGACCCACTGCTCTTAATCACATGTTCCAAGGTCCCATAATAAAGGAACAACATCCTTGGTATAGGTCTACGACTTCCCTTAAAGAACCCTTTCAGGGCCGTCCAAAACAAATCAAAGTATAAAACATGGTTATCCAAAGATCATAAGAAGAATTAGTCCTTAAAACATGCAAAGTATGTTGCAACTGAATATATAAGCCATGTAATATAATTCACCTCAGTATCCCTATCAAGTATTTCACCAACCCAGGACCCCATGTGATTTACCAAGTTAAGTATGGGAGGGACTGCATCCAATCCTATTAGGTGTGCCACCTTAATACATGAAATAAAATAACCCAAGTAGAGTGAGAGGTCCAGAGAGTGACAAGGGAAAGTAAAAAACCTTCAAGAGTAAGTGTGAAAGTGATATGGTTTTAGGGATTACTTCATGGCTAATGGTGTCATTGAATCCATGTCTATGAGAACCTTTGTGGCGGGTGATATTTCTCTTGAGTTACCCCATATTTGCATGACATTTTTTCCA
>ML777056.1:989526-1033791 GCA_009831015.1 Picea engelmannii | reverse complement strand
TGCTTTATTATATTTGCAATTCCCCTTTGTTTCAAGCCATTAACATTTCATTTTTTAGGACCGGGGTGAGCGCTGAAAGAGTAGAGCTCAAATTTGCACTAGATTCTGTCAGTCCTCTTTTGCTATCATTCCTTTGTTTCTTTAGCATCATTTTATTACTCTTTTCATAATAGCTATGAAACAACCTTTAGTCCTTTAACTCCTCTTCTCATGACAAAATGGACTGTGACTCATTACCAAATTTCAGTACACTATGAGAGGATCCAAGATGGAGAGTGTTAAGTATGATGGGGAGAAAAACATTAACCTTAAGACAGCCCCCTAGTAGTACCCCTTTTACCCTAGGTGGTGACAACACAAGACTAGGGAACATAAGTTTACCAACGAGGTGAAACAAGGAAATTGACACAATTTCCCAAACCAATGATCCATTCTAGAACTTGAACCAAATATTCTCATCCACACGCCCAACAAATTAAGAACAAAATGTTTCGTAAAAGAAGGACTAACGTACCTCATGGTGGTGATGACTTAACATATCCCATACTCTGAGTTGCTTGAATGTGATAAACCTTGGTTGACATGTAGTTGTAAAGGTGAATGAGGGAGGCTATTGGTCTACCATGTGTGGACATGCTGATCATCATCATGGTCGGGATCATGTTCTCCATTGCCGACCATGAGACATGATCTACTCTAGTTTTTATCTAGATTTTATGAGAAGAACAAAATGAATATAGATTATTAGTAAAATATGATTAACAAAGAATAACAGATATATAGTAAAATTGGTTTCTATTCAATAGAGAAATAAGTTGAAACTGTAAAATGCAGCGAAAAAAAAACATGATAGAATGGTGGCATCTTATCTCTGAGAAGAGATATGATGATTGTGCTCATTAAAAATAAGATGATTACAATGAGGCTCTCAAGGTCGTTTTACAATAAAAAGGAATGTATAAAACCCTAGACATCCAAAAACCTAACACTGTGAGATGAAGCGCCCAAAGTCATGTGGGTCCCGTTTGGGTAAGTTTGTACATCAACTTCCTAGGGTCATAACTTTTGCATACAATCTATGTTTTAAGCGCAATATAGCCCGTTGGAAATTTATATCTGAGGACTACACATGTGTTCTGTGGGGAGCCCTAAAAACGTTGTTTAGGGCCTCAAAATGACCCCAAAAGTCATGGACCCAAAAACTAGGAAAAATTTGTCGAACTCGAAAACTTTCAAAATGAGCTAGTTGGAATAGGTGGGAGACCACCGAAATATATATGGAAAATAAAACCCCATTAGGAATACATGGTCTCCATTTCATTGAGTTCCCCCATTAGATGAGAAAATTGTTGTTCAATTTGGCCCCAGGTGAGCCACTTTCCTTGGTGTAGGAGCTGCCCTGCTTTGGCAACTTGATAAAGATGGATC
Organism: Picea engelmannii; assembly: GCA_009831015.1. Classification (NCBI taxonomy): domain Eukaryota; kingdom Viridiplantae; phylum Streptophyta; class Pinopsida; order Pinales; family Pinaceae; genus Picea; species Picea engelmannii. The sequence continues at coordinate 1,032,363 of ML777056.1, read as the reverse complement.
CTTCGCTAGCGAGTTCCATTGACTCGTTTGTCCACGATATGATAATTGGATTCCTATTGTGTGTAGTAGAGGTTGAGCTTGGTTCATGTCAGTTTTTCTGCTATCTCTGGTGTGTCTAATAATGGTGGGAAATAAGGTCGAAGGAGATCCACATTGAACACTAGGTGTAGGCCAAGGAAAGGAGAAATGTTGATCTCAAAAGCATTATCACCCACATCCTTGGTAATGGTGTACAACCCATAACAGAGTGGGAGAAGCTTCTGATGGGGTCCGGTAAAGAGTTATTTCTACAAGTGCAACCAAAATTTTTCATCCACCTAATAATTATGTGGCACCTAGTGTTGATCATGGCGTTGCTTGTACTTGTCATTGGACTTCTATAGGATATTCTGAACCTATTGATGAATGTGTTGGATCTGCCCAATGATCTGGGTGGATTTGTCAACTTCAGTTGGAGTAGGAGATTATTCGACTGAGGTGACGAAAAGGGGTAGTGAAACATCTATGGGACCCAATGGTTGGAATCTCAACCCCACCTGAAAGGGGTTGTCGATAGTTGAGCTATGAAAGGCTCGGTTGTAACTATATTAGAAATAGGGAATACTCTCATCCCATGTGCGAGGGTTCTTGTAATTATACATGCGCAGGATATGCATAATAATTTGATTTATGACTTTGGTTTGCCCATCTGTATGGGGGTGGAAGGCCATGGATTTTATGAGCTTTGTGTCCAACAGTGACCAGAGGATTGACCATAATGTGTTGAGAAATTAACTGTACCGATATGAGACAATGGTTTGTGGGATTCCAAAATGTACCCAAAATCCTTCAAAGAATAGCTTGGCAGTGGCCTTTGTTGTGATGTTCTTCTTGCAGGTGGCCATAATTGCCATCTTAGAAAAGTGATCAACAACCACAAAATACACAATCATTTCCCCACTTGGTGGATGGGAGCCTGACATGTATTCCATGGAGATGGATACCCATGCCCTGTTTCTTAGTGTTCATTTTGGAAATAGCGTAGGCAGTGCAAGACCTGATATACTTGTTGACCTCCTCTCGAAGTTTTATCCAATAGAAATATTTCTAAATCATTGTCACTGTCTTTTCGATGCCAAAGTGTCCTGCCACCCAACTATAGTGGGATTCCTAGATTAGCTTCGCTCACTCACTTGATGAAACACATATATGGCCCAGATGACACAACAACCCATCCTGGAGATGGAAATTAGTGACAATTGCATTTGTGCCAAAAATTTGGTAGGTGGTGGTGAAGTCTAGGTCTGTGTGATAGAGTTGGGGCCATCTAGAGGTCTCATGGTTGCAAGATTCTATCACTGTGGTGAGTGCCGTGATTGGAGGTCTGCTGATGCAATCAATGACACAGTTGGTGCTTCATGTTTTATACTTGATGTTGATGTGGAATTGTTGCAAGTATGTGGGCCACTTTTGATGGTTGTCATTCTTCAATTTTCCTTGTGTCTGCATGAACTAAAATGGCTTATGATCATTTTGGATGACTATCTCCTTCCCAAGAATTTAATGTCTCTATTGGCGACACGCTTTCACATTGGAGTACATTTCTTTGTTGTAAGTAGGGTACTTATGAACAACATATGATAGTGTCTCACTATGATAGTCCATGCGGTGGTCATGTTGAGTGGGAATGATGCCCAAAGCATAGTATGAATCATATGTCTCGATGTGAAAGGGTTGTTGCAGGTCTGGTAGTGAAAATACTAGGGTTGAGCACAAGCATTGCTTCAAATAATCGAATGCTTGTTGTTGGGACTGATCCCACAAAAAGTTTTCCTTACCACCACCCATGGTTACTTAGCTGAGGGCCCATGCAATATGGGAGAATCCCAACATGAACCTGCGATAGAAATTGGCAAGGCCCAAGAAGCATTGAAGCTCGGTGAGTGTGGTTGGGGCTGGCCAATCACGGATGACTTGGATCTTGGCCGGATCCACATGTACACCATGTTGATAAATGATGTATCCCAAGTAATGAACCCTGTCCATGTTGAATGAGCATTTTCCCAAGTTGGCATATAGATTGTGTTGTCGAAGGGTGTGCAAAACCTGCTGAATATGATGTAAGTGTTCTGCACAAGTCTCACTGTAAATGAGAATTTCATCCAGATACACCACTACAAAAGTATTGGTGAATTGTCATAGGATATAGTCCATCATCCGCATCAAAGTGGTTGGAGCGTTTGTCAAGATAAATGGCATGGCCAACCATTTGAAAAGACCTTCCTTTGACTTGAAGGTGGTCTTCATTACATCTGTTTCCTTTATCAGAACCTAGTGGTAGCCTGACTTCAGATTGATATTACTAAAGTATTTGGCCCTCGTGAGTTGATCAAGGAGGTTTCCAATTCAGGGAATCAAGTACTAATTTCTGACAGTGATTTTATTTAGGGCCCGATAATCAATGTATATTTTCCATGTTCCATATTTCTTTAGTACCAACATGATTGGGCTCCCACGAGGTGATGATATGGGATGGATGTTCCCCTTATGGATTATTTCTTGGATATGCCACTTGATCTCCTCATTCTCTAACAGAGAGCGATAGTAGACTGGCCCATTCAGAAACAATGTATCATGGGTCATATCGATGGGGTTCTTGACCCGATAGTGTAGAGGTACCCTGATAGGTGAGGATAATATATTCAAGTATGATTCCATGACCTTATCCACTTGCTTCTTCTATGTGGAGATGTCAATTGTGGAGACCCTAGATGTGGCTGAGATCTTTCGTTCATTCTGAGAGCTAATCACGAAGAATACAAAATTCCTTGTATGAGAGATGACCTTCCTACATTTCTTGGATGAGATCAAAGATAATAGAACTAGGTGGGACTTCCTCCAGTGTCCTGTAAAATTTCTTGTTCAAAGTAATAATAACACTGTGAGGCCTAGACTCATATACAACATGGTGTTTCCATAAATATGGTTGGCCCAAAAGAACATTACAAACTTTGAGAGGGGAAACATCACATAATACCTCATATTTGAAGGGATAGATGTTGTATTATAGGTGACATTTTTGGCTGACACAAATGTGGCTTCCTTGGTGGATCCATCTGATGGTGTAGGGCTATAGGTGTAGCATTGTCGGCAGGACGAGTCATGTGACAACCTATGCTGAGATGAGGCTCTTCTGGCTAACGCTATCAATGATGATGTGCACTGAGGTACCCTTCACCCACATATGTGAATGAAAAATGTGCTTGCCTTCCTCTATCTTGTATGGTCCACCGAGATGGATCTTGGTGGTAAAAATGGTAGCATTGGGTTCTGCATCAATGATCTGTCTCCCCCTTTCTGGTTCTGTATCAGAGTCGGAACCCACATCTGATTTAGAGGCTTTCACCTCAACCACCAATGACTTCTTTGAGTGGCAATCAAAATTGTTATGTCAGGGGATCTTATGGAAGTTGCACCACTTCTTGGTATCTTTCTTTATATTTCTAGTGTCCTTTTCTTGCGGCTTGGACTGGTTGTCCTGAGGCGGTCCCTCTTTGTTCCGTGGGTTGGGTCCGCCCCTTAATGGATTTTGTTTTGAGCAGTTCCCGGGCCCAAATTGTCGCATCTTTTGTTTGATCTTCTGATCCATTTTGACAACTTATCGGTAGGCCACATCCAAGGATGAGATGTCCAAAAAATCCATTTCAACCTAGATGTATCTATGCATACTGTCGCGATACTTGAGCACAAAATGTCTCTCAGAATCTTTGATACCCAGATTGGTGCACAAGGTATAGAATATATTTTTGAACTTAGGCATTGCTTGGTCTCTTTCCTACAATAGTGTGGTCCATTTTGTATACAGGTCATCATAACTTCCCATAGGGTAGTATGTTTTCTTGATAACATCCCTAAAGGACTCCCAAGTGACCGCGATAGTAAATAATGAGGGTTCCTCTGTTTCCTTATGCTCATAGAAAGTTTCCCACCAATATTTGACATGGGGAATGGATTTGAGGAGCACAAAAGTAATATTTTCTCTATTTGAGAAGATATGGAAAGAGAAATACCCTTCTAAAAGATTCAACCATTTGTCTACAACATTTGCGTCTATCGAACCTTCAAATATAGGAATATCGAAGTTGATTTGTACCTTGAAGGGGGATTCCTTGAGAAACATTTTGAATGGATATCATGTCCCATCATATTTATTTTTTTCTTCCATGAGAGGTTTCTTGGGCATGTGAGAGAAATTGTCCTCAATAGAAATAATCTCGAGACCCAATTCTTTGTACCCTGACCTCGTTGGGGACATGCAATAAGAACAAAAAGGAGAAGAGCGCTCTGATACCACTTATCCAGATTTTATGAGAAGAATGAAATGAATATAGATTATTATCAAAATATTCTTCACACATAATAACATATATACAGTAAATATGGTTTCTATTCAATAGGGAAATAAGCTGAAAATGTAAAATGCAGCAGAAAACAAGCTTGCTAGAATGGTGGTGGCTTATCTCTTAGAAGAAATGTGATGGTTGTGCTCATTCACAAGAAGATGATTACAATGAGGATCTTAATATATTTTTACAATAAACAGGAATTTAAAAAACTCTAGACATTCAAAAACCTAACCCTAGGATATGACGTGCCAAAAATCATGCAGGCCCCGTTTGGGTAAGTTAGTACATCAACTTCCTGGGGTCGTAACTTTTGCATATGATATTGGTGCACGATATCCCATTAGAAAGATATATCCAAGGAATACACATGTTTCGTGTGGAAAGATGTACACATTTGGTTTGTGGCGAGCCCTAAAAACGTCGTTTAGCACCTCAAAATGGCCTCGGAAATCAAGGACCCGAAAACTAGGAAAAACATGTCGAACTGGAAAACTGCTAAAATGAGATTGTTGGAATAGGTGGGAGGCCACCGACATCCATATGGATCAATTTACACCTAGGCATGGTGGGGTAACAAGGTCATCATTCTTCAACACTAGGGTGAAGAGATTCACCATGAGTTGTATGATTTTCAGTTCTCTTCTCTTACTGTTGCAGAAATCACAACATATTCTTTATGGTATTTTTCCTTCCATATGGTAGTTTATCTTTTTTATGTAGGAATATTCGATCTTCTATTCTTCGAATTTTCTTTTGAGTCAAATGTTTCTTCTTCTTCTTAATTGGAAACTGATGCTTCACAATTTGCCTATCATGGATCGTTGAAGATCAAAGTTCTTTTGATCTTTCTATACCATTCCTGATAATTTTCTTTACCACTAAACACCACATAAATGATGAAAATGAGAGAATGCATATTCTTCCACCTTCATTCACGCGTAGAAGCAAAAAAATTGTGAACCAATAGCTATGGAGTCTCAATTGAGCTTGCAAAATCAATTAGAAGATCTTTGTAGAAATATCCAATCTTTTGTTAAAAAAAAAAAGTAATAACTATATAGTATTGTATGGCATTCTAGGTATATAGTAAAATTGTATGGACTTATATACTAGTGGCGCAAATCTTACACAGTAAAATGAAGAAACAACTGTAGAAGTAGAGATACAACTTGCAAAGACGAGCGATGTGAAGGAATAATGATTGGTATCCAAAATCGATTGAATTTTTAGCTACCATAACTCAAGGATCAACGTTGGTCTTTAGGTATCTTCAAGGATTTTAATCTATAAGTGTTTACTTTCTTTTTCTCCATGCATTGCTTTTACAGTTGATAATTGTTTTAAGGTTAAATAATGGTGGAGTTTTTGATAATTGTTTGAAGGTTAAATAATGGTGTAATATTTTTACAATATTATATGTTATGATAATGTGGATATTTTTAGAATGTTATATTTTATGATAATGTTTATTATTATTATTATTATGCATTAAACACTTATTATCTAATTTTTAAAAACCAGAAAAATTATATTATCGTTATTTGATTTATAGATTTAATTACAATGAATAACTTAGAAATAATTATTTTACTTAGAATACTGTGTAAATGAATGATTTATTTCTTAAGTTTTTTCTCTGTAAGAACTCTAGAAATTTCATACTATTTGTAAATTTTCTACATGAGGATTTTTTCTCTTCAAACTCTAATATATATAATATTGTAATTGTGTACATGATGATTGATAATCCATCAAAAGATCAATTGTTTAGAGAAGGTAATCAACATGATCAAAATTTTACTATTTTAGGTATGAGTAATTTTCTCATTTTGCCTCCACATAGTATGTTGTATTAAATTTAGACCAAAGTATGTTGTATTAAATTTAGATAAATTGTTAGAGGAATGGTGTTGTCAGAGGAAGGAGACCCAATCCCTTATTTCCAATAGATATATACTTTAAGCTTTGACCTTAAAAATGGATTATTATTATTATTATTATAACATCCTCCATTGATTTTAACAACTATTTAAAAAATAATAACTCTTCAAAATTACTAATTGACCACATTATTAAATATAATGGAATAAAATTAAATCGAAATAGTATTTTTATTGGTTATATTAAAAATAAATTAAAAATAATTAATTCATAATAACATTTTTTTATTGTTTATTTAAAAAATAATAAAAATAATATGTATAGTCAAGTACTTAGGAAAATAGAATTTTATTGTATGTATTTTCCTCTGCAACAATGGTTATATCTCCCCTCACCAATGGCTGATGCTTAACCAGACTCTCGTGTGATGCTTATCCAGACTAAACTCCATGGAAAATCTGGGACTAAATGTTAGGCATAAGATCTCTCTCTCTTTAGTGGAAGGTGGGTCATCCCTTTCGATTCCCCATTGACAGGCCATACTGGTATGTCTTGCTAGATTCATGCATGGTTTGGTTAGATTCATGGATTTGTCTTGTTATTGTGCTTCCTTACTATGTATTTTTCTATGCGATCATGCCACCCAAAAGTTCTGGTCTAGTGTGTTCCTTCCTTCTCATCCTTCCCCCACCAAAGAAAGTTTGCACATATCCTCTTCATATTTTCCAAAACCCCTTTAGATGTATGGTCCAAAGAATGCCAATACACAGGAATAACTTCTAGCGCTGATTTTACCAAAGTTTCCTTAGGAGAGCCATCTATTACAGTACATATAGACCCTTTTTTCTATTTTGCTAAGCAACCAACCCCAATCTTCTTTCTTATAATCATTTGGTTTCAGATTGAAACCCAAATATTTTAACCCCCCATTAAACTCCAACAGTCTAAAGGGAAATATATTATCCAATATCTAAACCCAACCTTCATCCAATTCATTGAAACACATAACATATTTTTCAAAATTTATTATCATGCCCATTTCATTTCTATATAACCAGAGAATTTCTTGTAGCTTCCTCCCCTCCACTGAATCATAAGTGAAAAGTAAAACATCATCTACAAATAAAATATGTGTTAGATTGAAAACCTCCCCTATATTAATTCCATGTGCATTCCTAGGATTTCTAGCTTCAAGAATAGACCTATTGATACCCTTAGCCACCTACATGAATAGGTAAGAGGACAAGGGACATCCTCGTCTCAGTCCCCTGGTGAGCTTGAAAAAAGAGGAATCTGCCCCATTAACCAGGACAACATATGAAACAAAAGTCACACATCTCATTATCCAACTTACAATATGTAGTGGGACACCCACATGAATTAATAGTCTTCTAACATATAACGAACAAGTTTTGTCATAATCCTTGGAATGATCAATTTTTATCACCATAGTAGACAAATTTTTCAATTTGATCGTATGAAGTCTTTCCTGAGTACAACCCAAAACTTCGTGTATATTCCTCCCTTCTAAGAATCCAAAGCGTTCTCGAGAAATAACCTTTGAAAGTAAAATTTTAAGCCTTGCTTCTAGCACTTTGGAAATTATTTTACACATGCAATTGCAAAGTGCTATTTGTCTAAAATAGTCATGTGTTGTTGGATTATAGTTTTTTGGGATCAAAGCAATAAATGTATAATTGAAAGAGCCTAAAATATTCCCAAATATCCTTTTCTCCTCAACCACTTGCAAGATATTATAACCCTACAAGTTGCAACTTAAAAAAACAAGGAAGAATTCAACTATCCATCCATCATAACTAGGGCTCTTATCTGTTTGGAGAGAACAAAAAAAAAGTAGTAACTCATCCTTTGAAACCTCTTCAAATAGTTCTTGATTGTCTTCCTTAGATACCAACCTTGGAAAATAGGAAGCCATCTTGACTATCTCAATAGTATTGGAAATATATGGTGCTTTAAAAATTGATGAGAAATGATGTACCCACAATTTTGAAAGTTCCCATAAACTTCTTGATGTCCTGCCATTAGGGGTTGGTAATTCCTAGATGATGTTTTGGTTCTTTTGATGATTTTCAAATCTATGATTTTTTTCTTGTATTTTTGTCACCTATCTTGAGCCAAATGGCTCTGTTCTTCATCCTCCAATTGCCTTCTCAATCCCTCAACAAATTTGTCATTTTCAGTTCCAAGTCTTTTAGTGTTTGTTTCTCAACACTATTAAAAAATCCCACTGACATTTCTATTGAAAAGGTTTGCAATTGTATGTTCTGGCTCTTTAAGTACATGATCTCTTTTTTTGTATCTCTCATCTACCCAATAAACAAACTTAAAATTTACAACCTTCAAATGAACTGCAAATTTCCTTCCAACAAATACCCTAATTCCCCCATCGAAACACTTCCACTCACTTCTGACCAATTCTTGAAACTATTCCTCCTTAAGCCATATTGGGTTAAACTTGAAAGGGATAGAGGGATTTTCATCTCTCAGCTCCAATTGAAAGAAAATTGGGTTATGATATGAGCCCCCACTTGATCCTAGCTAGGTTCTAATCTTCTCAACCCGATGAAGTAATAATTCATCTCTAAGAAACTATCCAGTCATTTTGACACTCTTGCAAATGTCAACTTATACCTTACCCATTTAGATTTTTAATTTTTTTTTTTTATATAATTTTAATAAATTAAATCAAAATTCAGATATATACAAATTGAAAATTTAGAAAATATATTAAAGATGAGATCATTTATATATCTCATCTCCTCTTCCCAATGCATCCATTCATCCATTATGTATGTTACCCTCCTTTGACATTATGTATGTAAACATTTTTTGGTTAGACCTTCCTCCCTTCTCCTTCCTGTTACAATATTATCCTCCTAGATTACCTTTCTCTCTATGGCATACATAGTCCTGAATGCTTACACAGTTCTCCCCTACATGCATCACAGGTTACCCTTTCTCGTTTACTTCATTGTGGGTAGTCCTTCTGGTTACAAGTCGTAGTCTTCATTATGGGGAATGAATTGTTTTCAAAATTTGTTTCTATTCTCATCTAGGAGCATAGGTTTTAAATTCCTTTGAGCCTACATATCAAACTATGGTTCTCTTGTTCAAAACACCCAAAAATGGGGTATACACCTTGTCTTTCACTACTCTTCTTTCTAGAATTTTTCAATAACACCCACCCTCCCTTTTTGTGTCCTCCACTGGTGTTGTTGGGTACTGCAATGTGCATTCTCTATTGGAAATTCTCTTCCAAGTTCCAATATTCCAAACCCTACATCCACTCCCAACCTTTGGGTTTACACATTTCTCGATCCAAATTTTGTATTTAATTGCATCCAAGAGTATATAGTACAATTCACCTTCATAGCCACATTTGCAAATATTGGATTGATTGTTAACAAGAAGATGGGTGATCCCTCCATGTAGTGGAAGATGGGAAATGCCTTTCATTTCCCCATTGAAAATATAGATGACTACAATATCTTATTATTTTTTAGTATTATCATGGCATGAGTAGAAAATAGGAAGGCAGAGGATTGTGCATGGTGTACAAAAGTTGAATAGAAAATAGGAAGTCTAGGCCGCTAGGTTGAAGAAAGAATGGACAAATTTCCTTAAAGTTTTCTTGAGTAGACAATAAAATTCCCAATAAGGAGAAATATAATGTTCTGTATAAGAACAAGGTCGAAGCAATTGTTTCTCACAGCTGCCACTAATTGACAGTTTAAATCAAATTTTAGAACATGGCACTCTGTATAAGTCACACTATTCTAGATGGGGCTAGTACTCCATGCTACCCATAGTTGTGACTTCCTTGTCATTTTTGGGAAGGTCAATAAAACACACACTTTTGTAGTCTCAACACATCGACTAACTGGTACTTTTGATTCTTCCTTCTTCCATCAGACGATGAGACATGAGTTATCTATCACAATTTGTCAAATCTATAGGATGTGACATGTTTGCCAATAAATTTAAAATGAATTATTACCGTCAAAAACCTGAATTATATGTAGTAACTATCGTTGTCTATGATGTTCTTCTTGGGACAATTATAGATGCAATGATGATTCTATCATTCTCTTCTAGTTCTTTTTATTTTTGAATGGTTGGAAGATAGCTTTGGTGATGCATTGGGTTGAAAATACAAGTGTTTTTTATCTGCATAAAGTAGATCTATTTTTTATAACTACTGGTAAAAAACTCTAGACATCGAGATGATGTAAAACAAAATTGGAAGAATATTCACTTACTTCCTATCTTATTTTGCTCTTATATTGCATACCTATATATTCTACCCAACCCACACATTACCATTCATTTTATAATGAATCATAGTATGTCCCTTAAAATGTACCAATACAGCTTTGACCATGGTAAGGATTGCTAAAAACATTATCCGAAAATGATCGGAGGGTAACACATTATGCCATGTTGTAAAAATGGACAATGAGAGAAATCCTAACTAGCATACCCCTGAAGCAAGAAAGGGGGAATGCTGAAAGGTATTACACATGAAAAGAATAAACTTAATAAGAAGAAATCTCATATAAAGTCATGTTGAGAAGTTAATATCATACCATGAATTAATGTTAAAATTGGGAAGAAAACTGAAGAAAAAGATGTTAAATGTATACATATAGGGTGAAAACAAACTAAATCCTCTTAGAAATGTATAGATACCTTATTCATAAGCCTCACACTTTAGGTTTGAGGGTGTAGAGTGCACATTTCCATGGGGCTTGGGTTGATCTGTAGGACCTGAATTTGATTGTAGTTCCTTAGATGGCTCCACTAATCCTTTGGAATCGAAAGAAAAAAATTGTTTTTGCACTAGTGGTGTAGACTTTGAATATGGCCCCCAAGTGGAAACTTCTGTGAACTAGCTTGTTTTTTACACATCTACTGAAAAACTTCCATTCAAGGTATTTCCACTATGCCAATTTGCAATTATGAATCTTAAGTCCTCGAAAAATATTGGTGGAATTTCCTATTTGTATGCTACAAGAGGCTGCAAATATTCTAGGGGAGTGAGAGGTTGTTGATAGATAGGACTGATGTAATATAAGTATTGAACATGGAGACCTCAAGCCCCGAAAATAGAGACAAGAAATTTTGTATCATTACAGGGACCACGAAAGGAATACCATGCCTTTGCAAGAGGCATTAGAGCTCACAAAAGGAGGAAACACAAGCTAGTAAATGATCTCATTACAAATCAAAATGAGAGCCCTTAGGTTGAAATAAGATATTAACATGTTTAAAGAGATCACCACTAAATTGTATGAAAGGGTTGTAATTGGTGGAGATGAGAATTTCCACTGGTGTAGTTGTGGGAGACCCCACTCCACCCTCATACCCATATATGGAAGTGAAATAAATTTGGAAAAATAAAGTTGGCTTGAATCCAAGGATAAACAAAAAGTGTTGCTCTTGTTGAAAAAGACCAAGGAAAAGTAAAATTTAGTAGAACTAGAAATATAAGAACTAGTAAATGCATGTAATATTAAGTAATCTCTAACCAAGCCCACTTATTTTATTTAGTGTCAATCTTTAACCACAATAGATTATCATCAGATTTATACCAGAAACCGTAAATTCAACCATTAGAATATGAAGTGTAGCAATGTTGTGAGGGACAGTGATAATATTTATTGTAGTACCATTCTGAAGTGTCAACACTTTCAAACCCCAAGTATCAACGTTATAATCTAGGGAAACAAAGTAATATCATCCAAAGCGTGTCAAATTATGTTATTCAACAGAGATTACTAACGTGTTATCTTAACCATGAAAGCAAGTATTTAGGATGTGAGATTCATTTTCCAACGATGCTCATGAAACACCATAAAATTTCAAGCAATCAAGATACACTTTCCATCATTTACTCAAAATAGATTACAACCAAAGATTATTAGGGAAGATTTATCATTATTTGAAATTAGTGTTCAAGGTGACCCAAGCAAATGAAATTATTTGATGCATATATAGTGCTTAAGAATAAATAAATATATGAGTACTCAAAGCACATGTACCATGTATTTAGGATAGATCATCACCATCTAAAAAAATCAGAGATAAAGGGCACAGTGAAGAGTGAAGTAGAAACCCCAACTTCTGGCAACAACAAACATCAATGTGACTATACAAGTAAAGTGAACGTGTAGTGGATTACTTAACCATTCAAGTGTATTAGATCATGCATTAAGAAAGTTACAATTCAGATATGTAAAGAGACTATAACTTTGAAATGAACAAGTGTTGAAACCCTTAAGCATTTAGCTTTGAATACCAAGTCACTCGTTAATATATTGCATCAATTTGTTAGGGGATATATTCAGGATTATTTTTGAAAATCACCAACAAGGAAAACTTCAGATATTAAGATGCATAATGATGCTCTGTTTCACTTGTCAACAAATCTTGTAACAAAACAAAGATGAAGGAAGATTAGGCATAAGTCAACACTCAAATGATAACAAGAATTCCAAGAATATAACCATTAACACTTGGAGGCAACCAAAGCGATGATACATGATCAAAATCTACCTATGATTCTATGGGCAGAGGCATCCATGAAAACTGTGTATGTTCAAAACATGAGTCCTCGTCAGATTCTGAAGAACATGACTCCTGAAGAAGATTTCACAAAATTGAAGCCTGGGGTTGGACACTTCAATATATTGGGGTGTCCAATATACATTCATGTACCCAAGGAGAAGAGGACCAAGCTAGAACCTTCAGGAAGGAAGAGTGCATTTGTGGGGTACAATGAATCTTTGAAGGCATATCAGATATACATCCCTAGTTTGAGACAGGTCCGGGTTATCATAGATGTCACCTTTGAGGAAGAGATGTCCTTTTGAAGATCCATAGAATCTCAGATGGAGATTGATAATGATAAGATTGAAGAGACAATACCTTCTCCCCCTTCAGTAGTTAAGAGGGAGACAATTATTGATCCAGTTGACCCCATAGCTCCAATTGATGTTCCCAAAGACATTAAAGTAGGCCATAAGAGGCCTTCTTGGGCTCGAAAGACTCTATAGGAGGCAGAGGGACATACAAATCCTCCTGGTACATTCTGAGAGAGAAAGAAACCAGATATATTTTTGAGCTATGTTTTATCTATGAGCCACATCATTGATACTGAAACTTATTTTCATGGAGAAGTAGCAGGTCAACAGTTTTTGCAAGATGCCATGACCAAAGAGGATCAGTCCACCATGAATAATTATGTGTGGGATATTGTTCCAATACCGGAAGGGAAGTCTGTAGTAACTTCCATGTGGATCTATAAGATCAAACTTGCAGCTGATGGAAGTGTTGAGAAGTAAAAAGTGAGATTTATGGCTAAAGGATTCTCTCAAGTGGAGGGAATATATTATGAGGAGACATTTTCTCATGTTTTCTGATACACTTCCATTCATATGGTCATTTCCCTAGCTGCATCCATGGGTTGGAGTCTACATCAAATGGATGCAAATACAACCTTTCTCAATGGTGATATTGAGGAAGAACTTTACATCGAGTAGCCAAATGGATTCATGACACATGAGAAAGACTTGAATGGACTAAAATGCCATGTATGGAATAAAGCAGGTTGAAGAAAGCCTTGTGTGGACTAAAGCAGGAACCTCATGTGTGGTATGAGAATATTGATGGATACTTGATGAATTTGGCCTTCAACGAGAGTTTTTCTTATCCTAACCTATACTACCACATTGTTGGTGATGAGTGCCTAATTTTGGTCCTATATGTTGATGACCTATTCCTGACTATTTCAGAAAGTCTTATTGTTGAGTGCAAACATGCATTGAATTATGAATTCAAGATGAAGGACATTGGTATGATTCACTATGTCTTGGGACTGCAAGTATGGAAGAGGACTGATGAGATTTTCCTCAGTCAAGGAAAATATATAGTCGATATATTGAAGAAATTTGGGATGACAAAATGAAGATCCATGCCTACATCGGTGGTGATGAATTTGAAGATGATGAATGAGGCTTATTCTGAGTCAGGCGATATTTATCCATATATTTACAAACAACTGATTCAATCATTGATATATCTGGTTAACAACAGACTTGATATATGCTATGCAGTGACAGTACTTTGTCAGTTTATGAGTTAGTCGAGATAGACACACTGAATAGTAGTGAAACATGTATTGAGATATCTATGAGGCACAGTTGGTTATGGCTCGAGATATGCCTCTAGTGTATACATGAAAGTTTAGGGATATGCCGATGCATATTGGGCAGGGAGCACAATGGAATGGAAGAGAACATCCGATTGTTGTTTTACTTTGTGTTCTGCCATGGTTTCCTGGTGCAGTAGGAAACAAACTTATGTGGCTTTGAGTACCATGAAGCAATGTGGATTCACAATATCCTTGCATAATTATTTGGTCATGAGATGGATCCCACCATTATCCATTGTGATAACTAGAGATGTGTGAAGATCTTTGAGAATCATGTGTTTCAAGATAAATCGAAACACATTGAGATCAAATACCATTATATCAAAGATATGGTGCAGAGGAATTTAGTACATGTGTAGTAAATTTCCACACACGAGGAAGTTGCATATGTCTTCACCAAACTGCTTTCCAGGACAAAGTTTGAGTACTTCTGTGAGAAACTTGTCTTGGTGGAGAATGCCTCCCTAGCTGAGAGGGAGTGTTGTTGATTGCATCTTCATGAAACATTATCCAGATTGTTCTCCTCTGGACTAAGTTGAGAGGTCTATGAGAGATCTTATGTGATGGGTGTGTCATACTCCCCTGGAATGAGTTGAGAGGTCTATGAGAGAGCCCATGTGATGGGTGTGTCATACTCCTCTAGACTGAGTTGAGATGACGTGTGGCCTCTTGTCATGATCCTTTGGACTAAGTTGAGACGACCTGAGAGGGTCTTCTATCTGAATCCTATTGACTTAGCTGAGTCAACATGAGATGGCTCTCCAGATGGTACTCCTATGGATCTGTTGAGAGTGACATCCCTGTGGATGAGTAGACATCCCTATGTCTAAGCATATGTGGATGTGTCCCTAGTGGCTGAGCATTAGAGGATGTGTGGATTCCTTGCTATATTTTCTGAGAGTATTATTTGTGTAATGATTAATTATATTATTTAGTTGAAGAGGTTGACCCTATTGTTCCAATAAAAACATCCTTTCGATGTGCTAGGTATTATATAAATAGGAGTAGATCCTCATTGTGGATCTCACTCACTCACACACTTGTAATATTCTCTCAAGACAAGTTGTATGTCTGAAGTGCACACTTATCTTAGGCACAATGTTCTAGGTCAAGGAGAACCGTGTTGTGTTCTCTAGGGTTCATGGTGTGGGGGATATTCTCTTGAATCTATAGCAAAGGATTGTTGGGTTTTTTCCCTTGATTGAGAAGGGTTTTCCTCGGATAAAATCTTGTGTTCTTGTGCATGGTTATTCTTCTTGTGATATGGTTACTATATCACTTGTGTATGGTATTGTTGCATTGTTTATGGTTCAAGTACATGCTAAATTGAAATAAACCACATCTTCATGAGATAAGCATTGAAATTCAACATGGATCATGTTCTCCATTGTATTCCATGAGACATGATCTCCTGTAGTTACCCCTAGGAATGGGGGGTAACAAGGTCAACATTCCTCAACTCTAGGTTAAAGAGATTCACCATCAGTGGTATGAGTTCCAGTTCTATTCGCTTAGTGTCACAAAAATCACAACATATGCTTTATGGTCATTGTCCTTCCATATGGTAGGTTATTTTTTTGATGTAGGAATAGTCGATCTACTATTCTTCGGCTTTTCTTCTGAGTAATTTGTTTCTTATTATTCTTCATTGGAAATCAATGCTTTAGAAATTCCATTCCATGGATCGTTGAAGATCAAATTTCTTTTGATATTTTTGTACAATTACCGATAATTCTTTTTCAGAATCAACACCACGCCAATGATGTAAATGAGAGAATGCATATTCTGCCACCTTCATTCACGTGTAGTAGAAACAAACTTGTGAACCAATAGATATGGAGTCTCAATTGAGCTTGCAAAATCAATCAGAAGATCTTCGTAGAAATATCTAATATTTTGTGAAGAAATAGAAGTAATAGATATATAGTATTGTATGTAATTATAGGTATATAGTAACATTGTATGGACTTATGTACGTGTGCTACAAATCTTACACAATAAAATGAAGAAACAACTACAGAAGTAGAGATACAACTTGAAAAGGTGGGCTATGTGAAGGAATAATGACTGGTATCCAAAATTGACTGAATGTTTAGCCGTAACTCAAGGATCAACGCTGGGATTTAGGTCTCTTCATGACAATCCATTGTTGCAATTATTTTGTATATGCTACAATGTGAAGTTTCTAGTATTCTATCTCTACTCTAGTACATTGTTGAAATTCTTCCAAATATGCATTACTGGTGGCCTAGAGGCACGTGAGTGCATTAAAGTGGGTATCCATGAAGGAAACTCAAAACTTTAAATACATAAGTCATAAAGCTTCTCATGAAACTTGAAATTCACATGGAAACATCTTACCAGATAGAAAGTCACAATACGTGCATTATTATACATTTGTTCTTGCTTCCTTCCAGTATGCTCTCTTCACTTGTATGATCACAGGTTTGACCTAGAGTACACATGAGCCCTTGAAAAAATAAAATGAAAACCGCCACAACCACAATGGCTCCCAACATAGTCACAAGAATGCCATAAATTATTAGCAGGACAGATGTCAAATTATTTTGAAAAACTCCCTTGCCTCTCTCCACACCATCCTCTTCCTTGATTTCATCATCCTATGGACGCTCAATATCATCGACACCTTGGTAGGTAGTGGGATGAAAACCACAACCTATCAACCACGAATGCATGAGAAATCAATTCTAGGGTTTCGAGCAACGACCGAAATCATTCTTCAAGCTGGAAAGGGATTCATACATGTTATATATGAGTGAATTAGTCGAGATGAAAAGTAAAAATACATACGTGGGAATGTATATCAGGTTCATATTTAACACCTAAAATGAACATACCTAGATTGCCCAAGTGTATTATGATGAATTTCTTGAGATTGTGCGTACTAAATGATTTTCAAGTTGTGTTACAAAACCTAGTAAACATTTGAGTGAAAGTGAAATAATATTAGGGTTTACCACGTCATTCATGTGATGAGAAAATTAGGGTTTTACTATACAGGAGAAAATAAAAAATGACACCCAGACTGGAAAAATCCATGGAAGAACTGGGACACTGATGGAATAGTAGAGAGACAGAGAATCAATGAGAGAAGGAAGAGGCATTGAGAGGAAAATAGGAAGCAATTTATGTTCACAAGAGGAAATGAAATGCTAAGGGATCAAATCATAGAGTTATTATGTGCTATGATACCACTGACAGGATAGGTATGGAAAAGAGAGGAATGGATCTAGATCAACACTTGGGCTATCGCCTCTTGTTATGGGTAGATGGTGATTAATAGACCAATACAATTACTTCATCCAAGAAACCATGAGAATGTAACCCTAATTGCATAAATATCCATCCAAAATCAGCAAATCCATCCACAAGAGACCTTTCTAAGCATAGCACATGAGAGAGGGAGAGCTAGTAACCCTTAGAGGGTGAAAAATTCAGATGTGTTACCCACAAAGGTGAGTGAATGTTGATCATAAAAATGAAAGTGAGGGTATCCTTCTTATATGAGGCTACCCTTAACACATGTATCCACATAAAATGACAACAAAAAATTATAAGTGGGCCTGACCCCTCATTTAACCATTTATAAAATGCTAAAGAGAAAAAATAAATCAAAATATCCCACACATGTGAGATGTCAAGGATAGGAAGGGTGACATCAAGCCTCCAAAGGATAAGGTAAGGCATCCAAAGTCCATGTGGCATCCTCCTAGGTGAAGCAAGTGTCAAGTGAGATGTATCCACACCTAAGATCATGCCAAACCATTGTTGGTACCCATCCATCCATCAAACTAAAAAAACACCAAACCCTATAAGGTGATGCCAAGTTCAAGAGCATGACGTCAAGGACCTCAATGTGTTGTGTCGAAGGAAAGGAGGGTTGCATATCATATATGAATAATTTCTGAATCATTTTTGTTGAAACATCCTCCATCCTGTGTGTAAATAGGCCCTAGGGTACTATGCTCATCCTATGGGGCTTACAAACCATTAATGTGCCATAATGATTGGATCTTGTCAAACCAATCCCATCTCTTCATCATCCAGGGTTCTAAGGATGTGATACCGAATATTTGAGGGCGGTGAGTGACTAAACGACACACTACTCTCCATCACATGTGACAAGGTCCCGCAATAAAGGCATTAAATCCTGGGTACATGCCTAGGAATTCCCTTAAAGAACCATTTATGGTCCATCCAAAACAAATCAAAGTATTAAACATGGTTATCCAAATTTTATAAGAAGCATTAGTCCTTAAAACATGAAAAGTAAGTTGCAACTGAAGATATATTCCATGTAAGATAACTCACCTAAATATCCCCTTCAAGTATCTCACCAACCTACGACCCCATGTGAGTTACCAAGTGTAAGTATGGGAGGGACTTCATCCAATCCTATTAGGTGTCCCACCTTAATACAGGAAATAAAATAACCCAGGAAGAGTGAGATGTCTCGAGAGTGATGAGGGAAAGTAAAAACCCTTCAAGAGTAAGTGTAAAAGTGATATGGTTTTAGGGCTTACTTCATGGTTAATGGTGTCATTGAATCCATGTCTATGAGCGCCTTTGTAGAGGGTGATCTTTCTCTTGAGTTACCCCATATTTACATGTTATTTTTTCTAATTCCACTTTTTTCTTTTTTCTAAGTCTTGCTTTATTATATTTGGAATTCCATTTGTTTCAAGCCATTAGCATTGCATTTTTTTGGACTGGGGTGAGCACCAAAAGAGTACAACTCAAATTTGGATTGAATTTTGTCATTTTTATTTTGCTATCATTTCTTTGTTTCTTTAGCGTAATTTTATTAATATTTTTATAGGAGCTGTAAAACAACCTCTGGGCCTTCAAATCCTCTTCTCATGAAAGAATGGACCATGACCCATTATCGAATTATAGTACACTATGAGAGGATCCAAGATGGAGAGTGTTAAGTGTGATGGGGAGCATAACTTTACCCTTGAGAGGGCTCCCCAGAAGTACCTATTTTTCCTTGGATGGTTACAACACAGGAATAGGGAACATAAGTTGACCATCGAAGTGAAACAAGGAAACTGACAAAATTTCCCAAACCAGTGATCTGTTATCTAACTTCAACCATCCTCATCCACACGCCCAACAAATTAAGCACAACACTTTGCATAAAATACAGACTAACATACCTCATGGTGATGATGAATTAACATCTCCCATACTCTAGGTTTCTTGAATGTGATAAACCTTGTTTGAATTTTTGTTGTAAAGGTGAATGGGGGAGGTTGTTGGGCTGCCATTTGTGGACATGCTGATCATAATCATGGTCAGGATCATGTTCTCCACTGCAGGCCATGAGACATGATCTCCTCTAGTTATTATATGGATTTTATAATAAAAACAACATGAATATAGATTATTATCAAAATATGCTTAACACAGAATAATGGATATACAGTAAAACTGGTTTCTATTCAATAGGGAAATAAGTTGAAACTGTAAAATGCAACGAAAGAAAAGCTTGCTAGAATGGTGGCGGCTTATCTATGAGAAGAGATATGATAGTTGTGATCATTCGCAATAAGATTATTACAATGAGGATCTCAATGCGTTTTTACAATAAACAGGAATTTCAAAAACCCTAGACATCCAAAAACCTAACCCTAAGAGATGAATCACCAAAAGTCACATGGGCCCCATTTGGGTAAGTTAGTACATCAACTTCCTGGGGTAGTAACTTTTACATAGGATCTATTTTTTTAGGCACATGATAGTCCATTGGAAATTTATATCCGAGGAATACACATGTGTTCTCTGGTGATCCTTAAAAATTCTATTTAGGGCCTCCAAACGATTCCAAAAGTGAGGGACAGGAAAACTAGGAAAAAACGGTCGAACTTGAAAACTGCCAAAATGAGCTAGTTGGAATAGGTGGGAGGCCACCAAAGTCCATCTAGATCAATCCTTCCCCTTAGTAAGAAATGGTATCCATTGCATTGATTTCCCCCATTAGATGAGGAAATTTGCACTGAATTTGGCCCTAGGTGAGCCACTTTCCTTGGTGTAAGAGCTGCCCTACTTTGACAACTTAATAAAGATGGATCATTTGCTGGTGAGTTCCCTTGACCTCTTTTTCCACAATATGATACTTGGATGCTTTTTCTATGCAGTTGAGGTTGATATATGTTGGTGTCATGTCTTCTGCTATCTCTGAGGTATCCAATAATGGTGGGAAATAAGGTCAAAGGAGATCCACGTTGAACACTGGGTGCAGGCCAAGGAAAGGAGGAATATTGATCTCAAAAGAATTATCATCCACAACTTTGGTGATGGTGTAAGTCCCATAATAGAGTGGGAGAATATTATGATGGGGTCTGGTAAGGTGTTCTTTATACAATTGTAACCAAAGTTTTTCTCCCACATGAAACTTATGTGGCACCCAGTGTTGATCGTGACGCTTATTGTAATTGTCATTGGACTTCTGTAGGATATCCTGAACCTATTGATAGATGTGCTAAATCTTCTCAATGAACTGGGTGGATTTGTCATATTCATTTGGAGTAGGAGATGTGTCGGTTGAGGTGACTGCAAGAGGTAGGGAAAAATCTATGGAACCCAATGTTTGGAATCCCAACCCCACCTGAAAGGGGTTGTGGCTAGTTGAGCTATGTAAGGCTCAGTTGTAGCTATGATGGAAATAGGGAAGACTCTCATTCCATGTGCGAGGGTGATTGGAATTATGCATGCACAAGATATGCATGATCATTTGATTTGCGACCTCATTTTGGCCATGTGTCTGGGGGTTGAAGGTCATGGGTTTGTTGAACTTGGTGTCCAGCAGTGAACAGAGGCTTGACCAGAATGTGTTGAAAAATCCACTGTCCCAATCTGAGAAAATGTTTTGTGATATTCCAAAATGTACCCATACTCGTTCACAGAAGAACTTGGCAGTGGCCTCTGCTATGATGCTCTTCCTACAGACGTCCAAAATTGCCATCTTAGAAAAGTGATCAACAACCACAAAAACACATTCATTTCCCCTGTTGGTGGATGGGAGGCCCAACATGTCATCCATGGAGTTGGATTCCCATCTCCTGTTAGGAGTAGGGAGAGGGTTGTACACACCCTGTTTCTTAGCGGTCAGTTTGGCAATAGCACAAGAAATGCAGGACCTGATATACTTACTGACCTCTTATCGATGTTTCAATGAGTAGAAATGTTTATGTAGGATTTCCATTGTCTTTTCAAAGCCGAAGTGTCCTTCCACTTGAATCTAGTGAGATTCCTAGATGAGATTCACTCGCTCGCTTGATGGAACGTTGATATGGCCCAGAAGACACAACATCCCAACCTTTAATGGAAATTAGTGACAACTACATTTGCACCCAAGATTTGGTAGGTGGTGGCAAAGTATGGGTCTATCTCATAGATTTGGGGCCATCCAGAGGTCTGATGGCCATAAGAGTCTAGCACTATGGTGAGTGTCGCAACTGATGGTCTGCTGAGGCAATCAATGACGCAGTTGGTGCTTCTTGTTCCATACTTGATGTTGAGGTGGAATTGCTTCATGTGAACCACTTCTGATGGAAGTCATTTTTTAATTTACCTTTTTTCTGCATGAGCTGCAGTGGATTATGATCAACATGGATGAATTTCTCCTTCCCAATTATGTAATGTCCCAATTGGAAAAATGATTGCATAATGGAGTACATTTATTTTTCATAAGTAGGGTACTTATGGACAAAATTTGTTAGTGTCTCACTATGATAGGCCCCAAGGTGGCCGTGTTGAGTGAGAATGACGCCCACAACATAGTCTGAAGCATATGTCTCGATGTTAAAGGGTTGTTGTAGGTCCAATAGTGAAAGTAATAGGGATGAGCACAAGCGCTACTTCAAATCATTGAACGCTTGTTGTTGACACTGAACCCACACAAATTTTTCCTTAGCATCACCCCTAGTTACTTGGCTAAGGGCCCATGTAATATGGGAGAATCCCAACACAAACATATGGTAGAAAATGGAAAGGCCCAAGAAGCTCTGAAGACCAGTGAGTGTGGTTCCTTCTATCCAGTCACGGATGACTTGGATCTTAGTTGGATCCACATGTACACCATGTTGATCAATGATGTATCCCAGGTAATGGACCCTGTCCATGTCGAAGGAGCATTTTTCCAACTTGGCATATATCTTGTGCTACCACAGAGTGTACAAAACTAGTTGAATATGTTGCAAGTGTTTTGCTCATGTCTTGTTGTAAATGATAATGTCATACAGATACACCACTACAAAAGTATTGGTGAATGGTCGCAGGATATCGTCCATCATCCTCATGAAAGTGGTTGGAGAATTTTTCAAGCCAAAGGGCATGACCAACTATTCAAAAAGACCTTCCTTTGACTTGAAGGTAGTCTTCCATACATCTGTCTGCTTTATCGCGACTTGGTGGTAGCCATACTTTAGATCAATATTACTGAATTATTTGGACCTCGTGATTTGATCAAGGAGGTCGTTGATTCAAGGAATCGGGTGTCAGTTTCTGAATATGATTTTATTCAGAGACTGATAATCAATGCAGAGTCGTCAGGTTCCATGTTTCTTCTGTACCATCACGATTGGGATCCTGCAAGGTGGTGATATGGGATGGATGTTCCCCTTATGGAGAAGTTCTTGGATCTTCCCCTTGATCTCCTCATTCTCTAACAAAGAGGGACGATAGACTGGTTCATTGGGAAGTGATGCATCGAGGGTCAGATAGATGGTGTTATAGACCTGACAATGCAGAGGTAACTTGGTAGGTGAGGAGAAGATATTTGAGTATGCTTCCATGACTTTAACCACTTGCTTCTATTATGTGGAGAGTTAGGTCATGGAGACCCTGGATGTGGCTATGTTATTTCACTCATTTTTAAAGAGAATCATGAAGAAGACAAAATTTTCCATCTGAGAGATGGCCTTCCTGCATTGCTTGGCAAAGATCAAGGAAATATCATTAGGTCGGACTACCTCCGGTATCCTGTACAATTTATTTTTCAATGTAATAATAACACTCCAAGGCCTAGAATCATATACAACATGGCATTTCCATAAATCTAGTTTGCCCAAAATAAAATTACAAACATTGAGAGGGGAAACATCACACAATACCTCATCTTTGAAGGGATTCATGTTGTATGACAAGCGACATTGTTGGCTGAAATGGATTTTTCTTCCTTGGTGGATCCATCCAATGGTGTAGGGTTGTGGGTGTGGCATTGTCGGAAGGATGAGTCACTTGAAAAAATTTGTTGAGATGAGGTTTTTTTATCTACCGCTATCAATGATGAAGTGCAGCGGGGTACCCTTCACCCACATCTATGAATGAAAAAGGTGCTCACCTTCCTCTAGCTCGTCTGGTTGACTAGACTGGAGCTTGGTTGTAGCAATGATAGCATTGGGTTTTTCATCAATGATCCATCTCCCCCTTTCTAGTTTTGAATCAGAGTCAAAACTTGCAATTGATTCACTGGATTTCACCTCAGCCACCAACAACTGCTTTAAGTGGAAATCAATAGTGTTATGCTAGGGGCTCTTATGGAAGTCACACCACTTCTGAGTATCTTTCTTTGTCTTTATGATGTCCTTTTTTTTCTTACGGCATGGACTAGCTGTCCTGAGGAAATCGATCTTTGTTCTTTCCTTTATTCTACGAATTGGGGCTTCCCTTTCCTATCTTTTTCTATGAGGGGTTCCCAGGCTCAAATTTCTGCATCTTTTGTTTGAGCTTCTACTCAATTTTGATGACATATGGCCGCACCCAAGGATGATATGTCCAAAAAATCCATTTTGAACTAGATGTATCTATGCATACCACTATGATACTTGAGCACCAGATGTCACTAAAAATATTTGATACCCAGCTTGGTGCGCAAGGTAAGGGAGATATTTGTGAACTCGTGCACTGCTTGGTCTCTTTCTTTTCGTAGTGTGGTCCACTTTGTATACAGGTCGTCATAAATTCCAACAGGGTAGTATTGTTCCTTAATATAATCCTTGGAGGACTCCCAGGTGACCATGACTATAAATAATGAGGGTTCCTTTGTTTCTTTCTGCTCACATAAATTTTCCCACCAATATTTGACATGGGGAACGACTTTGAGGAGCACAAAAGTAATATTTTCTCTATTCAATAAGTTCTAGTTAGAGAAATACCCTTCTAGTAGATTAAACCATTTGTCTACAACATACGCATCTATTAGACCATCAAATATAGGAATATCAAATTTGATTTACACCTTGAAGGGGGCGGCGCCTCTGTTTGAGGAAGATGCGTCATTTGTTGGTAGATGGATAAGGATTTGCGCAAAACTATCCATCATCTCGTTCCTTTCTTGTGTGAGGGATTCCTTGAGAAATTTTTTGAAGGGATATCATGTCCCATTGTCATTCTTTTCTCCCACCATCAGAGGTCACTTGGGCATGCGAGATATTTTTTCCTCAAGAGGAACAAGCTCGAGACCCAATTCTTTGTACCTTGACCTTGTTAGGGACATGCATTAAGAACGACAAGGAGAAGACCACTATGCTACCACTTATCCAGATTTTATGAGAAGAATTAAATGAATATATATTATTATCAAAATATGCTTAACATAGAATAACAAATATACAGTAAAACTAGTTTCTATTCAATAGGGAAATAAGCTGAAACTGTAAAATGTAGCGGAAAAAAAGCTTGCTAGAATGGCGACAGCTTATCTCTGAGAATAGACATGAAAAATGCACTCATTTGCAAGAAGATGAGTACAATGAGGCTCTCAAGGCCTTTTTACAATAATCAGGAATGTCAAAAAACCTAGACATCCAAAAACCTAACCCTAGGAGATGAAGCGCCAAAAGTCATGTGGGCCCCGTTTGGGTAAGTTAGTACATCGACTTCTCAGGGTCGTAACTTTTGCATTTGATATTTGTTTTATGCACAAGATATCTCATTGGAAAGGTATATCTAAGGAATCCACACATTGTCTATGGTGATCCTAAAAAAAAACCTGGAAGTCAGGGACCCGAAAACTAGGAAAAAACTATCAAATTAGAAAATTGCCAAAATGAGCCAGTTTGAATAGGTGGGAGGCCACCGAAATCCATCTGGATCAAGTTACCCCTAGGAATGGGGGGAGGGGTAATAAGGTCATAATTATTCAAATCTAGGTTTAATATCTTCACCATGAGTTATATGATTTCCAGTTCTCTTTGCTTACTATTGCAGAATCACAACATATGCTTTATGGTATTTGTCCTCCCATATGGTATGTTATTTTTTTGATGTAGGAATACTCGATATTCTATTATTCAGCTTTTCTTCTGAGTTAATTGTTTCATCTTCTTCTTCATTGGAAACTATTGCTTCACAAATTCCATGCCATGGATCGTTGAATATCAAAGTTCTTTTGATCATTCTGTACCATTCCTGATATTTTTCTTTACCACTCAACACCACACCAATGATGGAAATGAGAGAATTCATATTGTGCCACCTTCATTCATGTGTAGCAGAAACAAAATTGTGAACCAATAGCTATGGAGTCTCAATTGAGCTTGCAAAATCAATCAGAAGATCTTTATAGAAATATCCAATATTTTGTTAAAAAACATAAGTAATAGTTATATAGTATTGTATGCCATTCTAGGTATATAGTAACATTGTATGGAATTATATACCAGTGGCACAAAGATTACACCAAAAAATGAAGAAACAACTATAGAAGAAGAGATACAACTTGAAAAGGTGGGCAATGTGAAGGAATAATGATTGGTATCCAAAATCGACTGAATGTTTAGCCAGCATAACTCAAGGATCAATGTTTGGATTTAAGTCTCTTCATGACAATCGATTGTTGCAATTATTTTGTATATGATACAGTGTGATGTTGCTTCTCTTCCATCTCTACTCTAGTACATTCTTGCAATTCTTCCAAATATTCCTTCCTGGTGGCCTAGAGGCATGTGAGTGTGTTAAAGGGGGTAGTCGTGAAGGAAACTCATAACTTTAAATACATAAGTCATAAATATTCTCATGAAACTCGAAATTCACATGGAAACATATTATAAGATAGCAGGTCCCAATAGGTGAATTATTATACATTTGTGCATTCTTCCTTTGAGTGTGTTCCCCGATCTCTTCTCTTGTATGATCACAAATACAATCTAGATTACACATGATCCCGTGCAAAGAGAAAATGAAAACCGCCATGACCACAACGACTCCCAAAACAATCACAACAATGCCAGAAATTATTAATAGGCCAGATGTCAAATTATTTCAAAAACCACCCTTGCCTCTCTCCAGACCATCCTCTTCCTTTGTTTCATCATCCTATGGGTGCTCAATATCATCGGAACCTTTGTAGGAAGTGCGATGAAAACAACAACCTCTCAACCACAAATGCATGAGAAATAGATTCTAGTGTTTCGAGCAATGAACAAAATCATTCTTCAAGCTAGAAGAGGATTCGTACAGGCTGTATATGAGTGAAGTAGTCAAGACAAAAAGTAAAAATACCTATGTGGAAATTGATATCAGGTTCATATTCAACACCTAATAATGAGATGAACTAGATTGCTCAGGCGTATGCTGATGAATTTATTGATACTATGCATACTAAATTCTTTTTCAGGTGTGTTACAAATCCTAGTAAAAGTTTGAGTGAAAGTGAAAGCATATTAGGGTTTAGCACAAGGGTAAGCCGTGTGTTTGATGAGAAAATTAGGGTTTTATAAGACATTCAAAAAGCAAAAATGACACACATACTGGAACAATCCATGGAAGAACTAGGATGTGGACAGACTAGTAGAGAGACATAGAACCAACTGGAGTAGGAAGAGGGACTAATAGGCAAGGAGGATGCATTTTATGTTTGCAAGAGGAAAGGAAATGTTGAGGGATAAAATCATGGAATTATCTCGCACTCTGATACCAAATCCACACTTGTCTATTGCATTAACATAAACTTTGATAAATACATTTATGACTGACTATTTGTATTCACCTTCTATGTGACTCTTTCTATCACCTATGAATCTTCATATTTACGATCATATTTACATAGGTAACGTAATCCCAACAATTACATGTCCAACAAGGTGGTATATTTAGAGATAGTGAAGTTCATCCTTTAGTTGTTTTCACAACAAACATTAGGAAACATATAAACAACTCAATAAAAAATGAGGTAGAAAAGAGAGGAATGGATCTGGATCAACTCTTGGGCTATCGCCTCTTGTTATAGGTAGATGGTGATTCATATAAAATTACACAAATTTTCTAGAGGTTGATGACAAAATAAAATAAAAACACTTAAAATATCCATTGCAAATTGGTTGTGAGCTTATCCAAGATACCAAATACTTTCAATATTTTTGAACAGTTATATTTCACTCATACTAGAAGGAGAAACTTCAAGGTCACTAATATGTTGGTCAATATAAGGGTGAAAGGATTACCAAACATATTGTAATTTGCATAAAATTGTAGGATTATAAGACTCTAATTAAAAAACTAGGCTAAACCAACAATTATGAGAGTACAATATCAAATTTCTAACAAGCTAATGGTAATGCAACAAGATTCATTTAATGAATCAATGCATGGACTCGTTAAGGTGCCTCATTAGTAATATTGGGGGGTGTTGTCTCCTTGACCAAGGACATTGGAAATGGTAGCACAACCAATATAGCTAAAAAATATCCCATGGGATGCTACTAAGTACAAGAATAATTCAACAACAAAAGTAATGAAATGACTATAAAAGTGCTAAATAGAGATGTGATACCCAATTATAATAAGTCCATTATCTCATATACTTCTCTCTATTCACACGACCATATATATATATATATATATATATATATATATGGATAAAAATACAAAACCTGTATGAAGAAGCGTTGGATTGCATTCATTTCCATGTCATGAAAGAATGGAGGGTCTTTGGGAGACATCGATACGGTTAAAAATATGAAAACCGTGGATCTCCTCATCATAGAGGAATATGTATGTGTCAGCCACATCCTCAGATTGATCCGGTTGAGGGTGCGAGTGGATGAATATTTTCAAACAAGAAGAGATTCTGACATTGTTCGACAATATGTTTCCATCCAACGAAGCTTTTTGATCCAACGGAATCCACCAAAGCTTTTTGATCTAGTAGTTTAACTTTTTGATCCAACGGAATCCAACGAAGCTTTTTGATCCAATGAAGAAGACCTTATCGAGGGCGTAGGAAAGCAGGGTCGGTGTGGAAAGAACGATCGGATGTCATTGCATAGTTTTCTTCTAATTTTTGTATATTGCAGAAACAAAGACAATGGAGAATTGACTGTGGTGATGCTTCAAGCCTCAGTATGTTGCTCAAGTTCATCTTCAATTCAATTTGAAGAAAAATATGGTATGCAATGCACATAACCTGGTTGTAATTATTTGAATGAGGAATGCATGAATTATAATATTCTCTTTGATTTTCATGCATTAATTATAATATTCTCTTTTCGTTTTCTTACATTTTGATTTTGATATATAGTGTAGCTCTGTTTTTCTACACAGTCACAACCTTGTTTACTGTATTTCTTCACTCTAGTCATTACTAATACACTAATTTTTTAGAACTTTATGTTCATTTATTCAAACTTTGATAGAATCTAAGAACTAGCTTTGGCATTCCTTGACTGACATTTGAAATGATTGTCCATGAATGCCATTCGTTTGTTCGGTGGTAGTGTGGTCCAGTAAGATAGTCAACTAGAATGTGACTATCTTGATTAAGGAAACACTGAGAGGTAACAACACCGATCCCCATCTCTTTTTAATGACTGATTTGAACTTTGTTCTTGGTCCAAAATCTATGATAGCTTGTTCCAATATATTCACATTCATCTTCAAAGTAGTGCGGTCAATGTTGTGAGTAATTAATTTTCCTTCTAATTTTGCACGGCTTCTACCGACTATTTTTATATCTAACGTTGCATTAATGAGAAGAAAATTATGGAATGTTTAGGGTGTTTTTTTTTTTCACAATGGCATGATGAATTTCTCCAGACAAACACACAAGAAATTTTTCCCCTTCCTCTTAAGTCATCTAATCTAGTCCAGATCTTGGTCGGTCTATAGAAAAAATCTGCAAGAGAATGTCTAATGTTTGCATGTATTAAGAGTGAAACTGAACGTGATTTCCATGCAAATTCCCAAAAACCATATAGTGTAGATCTATTTTTCTTTTTTAAATTATATTTTGATATGGAACTTCTCGGTTCCAGGTGGAAGGTCTATGAACATTTCTTGTTTGCTCAAGAAAACCACTAACTCTATCATATGGCTCCATTAAATTACTGGTATCATTTCTTGTTTGTTGTAATTAGATTGTATTTTCCATTCTCCATAGCTAGTACCAAATCCTAAATCTTTACCGTGAAAAATTTCCAATAATATGGATATTATAAATTTATGGTTGAGGTCAATAGGTTTCCTTAGAAGTTGGTCTGTGAGCAGATCACGTCACCCAACCCAAAAGTTGTCGAAGCCCTCAGATTTCACGTAGGGTATTTATATGACTGTAAAGTATGGAATTTGTGGGATTCGTAGTGAAATCCATTGCAAGAAGCATATAGGTTCAATAACCAAAATAAATAGGACTTATTCATTTTTAGAAAAAAAATTAGGGATTCTTTCTTCCCTAGAATATAACTTGATAGAGGGTTTAATTGAATTTGATCTTCTGATTTTATGTTTAGAACACAATTTATATGATTGATCTAATTTTTAAATAGTTCAATTTATTGATCCAATCTTTATTAATTATATAATATTATAAACCTAATAATTTATAATGCCTTTTCACAAGAATTATATTCAACTGAACTACATTTGGGTGTACGTCAAAGTTTCTTACTTCGATTAGGAAGAGGATATTTCAGACAAGTTTCTCAAATTGCAATCCTATAACGATGTTGTTCAAATTATGATCTTGTAACAATGTTGTGATTTATCTCTCTGATTGTTACCCTAATGGATTGGATTGTTCGTGTGCGTTAAAACTTTTATGACGGTATGGAATTCTGTGATTGTTACCGTGATGGATTGGACTGTTAGTGTGCATTGAATCTTTTATGACGGTATGTAATTTTGTGATTGTTACCGTGATGGATTGGATTGTTTGTGTGCGTTGAATCTTTTATGACGGTATAGAATTTATTACGGAAGATTATTTCATAGAGAAAATATTGTTAAAGGATTTTAATATTTCAAGGATTTTAATGTATAACTTTTTACTTTCTTTTTTAAATGCATTTTTTTGCTACTTGATAATTGTTTTAAGGTTAAATAATGGTGGAAATATCCAATATTTTGTTAAAAAATAGAAGTCTCCCTCTCACTCACCTCGAACTCATATGGTTGCTCAATGTAAACCTCCTCATCTATAAATCCATTCAAAAATATGGACTTCACATACATCTGATAAATGCTCCAACCCATCTCTGCCACTATGGAGATAATGCTCCTGATCAAGGTGTATCTTGCAACTGGTGCAAATATCTCGTCATAATCGACTCCCTCTATCTGAGAGAAGCCTTGCGCCAAAAAATAGGCTTTGTGTTTCTCTATGATGCAATATACAACATACTTGGTTTTGTACAACCACCTTGAAGTCACAAATGACTTCCCCAATGGGCTCAAAATGACCTCCCAAACATCATTGCACACAATGGAGTCATAATCCTTTAGCATGACCTCTCTCTTATTCATCCACTACCTGCACAAATGTCTATGGCTTAGTATTTGTGATACTCGTCACTAAAGCCAAATATGATTCAAGTCTCAATGTAGTTATACTCTCTTTAACCTTTCTCTTGGGCTCCTTTACATTCTCCTTGGCCTACTTTAGGGTCTCCTGAAACCATCTAGGTTACCTCTTCTTTGAATTTTTCAATGGATAAGTAAGGTCTCTCTGCCCAAGAGTAACTGCCTCAATTCTAGTCTCAACACTCTAAGATTTTGAAGCTTCTTCCCCCTCTAACTGAAAAACCTCTGACTATGACCCTGAAGCTGTGCACGGTGACTTTGTTACCCTTGATACTGGTGTACCAGAAACCTGAGGTTGCGCTCCATCTGAGACATCAATAAGTACCTCTGCATCATCCTCCACACTGACTCTCAACTCAAGAGATCTCTGAAAATCCATAGCCTCCTCAAATTTGACATCTCTACTCACCACCACTCTCCTAAGTGATGGAATGTAGATACGGTAGGCTTTGAACACCTATGAGTATCCAAATAGAATCCCTTGCTTGCCTGTGGGGTCTAGCTTTGTCCTCTTCTCTGATGGGACATGAGAATAGGTCAAGCACCAAAATATCCTGATGTGCTCAATATCGGGCCTCCTTCCAGTGAAGGCCTCCTTAGAAGTCATTCTCCCCAATATCCTATGGGGACTATTGTTCTGCAGGTAAACTGCAGTAGCACTCACCTTTGCCGATAGGTAGAGAGGAAAACTTTGATCGTGTAGCATGGATCTCGCTTCATCGGTGATAGCCTAGTTCTGCTTCTCAACAACTCCGTTCTGATAGGGGTTGTATGCTACGGTCATATGTCTTCTAATCCCATGCTGGGAAAAAAATTCTACAAACTGAGTGGAGGAATACTCTCCTCCTTTATCCGACTACAAGACCTTGATCCTCTTTCAATATTGGTTCTCCATAAGAGATCTGAACTCTTGGAACCTCTTGAAGACCTCACTATTGGTCTTCAGGAAATAGATTGAGGTCTTCCTTGAGTAGTCATCAATGAATGTGATATAGTACTCAAAACCACTCAAGTACTTCCAAGACATGGGCCCATACACATCTGTCTATACTAAATCTAGTATCCCAGCTAACTTGGTGTCACTGCTGGGGTACCAGGCCTTCGTAAAATTACCAAGAGAACACCCTCTGCAAACATCCTGATTCTTTGTAATGATATATGGCACAATGGAACAACCTCTCTCATTCCTCTGAGAGCCCCATGATGTAGATTGACCATCCTATGATTCCATATCTCACATGTCTATTTGTTGCTATTGATTCTCACTGCCAATGCATGAAGAGGATGAAAAAGAAATTTGTATAGTTTCCCATTCCTCACTCCAATCACCTATCTGGAGGCAAGCGAGGACCCCTTAGGTTGTATGAAGACCTCGGTACCTATGAAAGAAACCTCAAGACCTCTATCTTGGAGGGTGGAAACTGAAATTGGATTCTTCTTCAGCCCAGGGACATAAAGAATGTCCCTAAACTATATAGGTGGCATGCTATCTCTCCGAAAGGTAACAATTCGAGTCCCAACAACTCTAACCAAGGAATCATCTTTGAGGGAAATCTCCATCCTGACTTTTGTGTCTCTAAGATAATTCAAGCATTCTCTAACTCCATTCATATGGCTCGAAGCCCCGCTATCAATATACTGGATATTGGGTGTCGTCTCAACTAAAGTGTAGCATATGAGGAAATCACACACTCTCTCAAAAAAAGTCTAAAAATCTTCCTCCTATGTTGTAGTTGCGGTTCCACCCCTCTTCCTCCTATTGGGACACTGTGCAACATAGTGCCCCAACTTCTTACAAACAAATCACTTCACTTTTCTCATGCCTCTCTTCTACCCACTACTTCTCTATCCTCCCTGTGGTGGGGCCCCAAACTTGGGACCCTGCCAACCTCCCCAGCTAGTATTCTTCTTGACCTTTGTCCAAATAGTAAGATCCTCATCACCCTGCATTGTGTATAGCTGTCCAAAATCCTCTGAGGCAAGTCTAGTCTCCTCCTGAACTAAATCATCCCACATCCTATCCCAAGTGGGCATGACCTCCCTGGAAAACAATCCATGAATGAATGGACCCCATGGTTTGGTAAAGTTGTTTAAGGCTGTTGTCACCATATAATATGGGTCCAACACCTCTCCAATGACTCCAAGCGCATCTCTAATCTAGGTGTATCGACCAAGGAAAGAAGTCACCGACTCACTCTTGAGCATGCGAACACCCCTGAGTCGATCATGCAGAACCATCTTTCAGTTCTCATTACAGCTCTCATAAAGCTTGCATAGATATGCCCACATATCAAGTTCCCAATATTTCCAAGCCAAGTGGGGAATGATGTGATCCTACACTGCATCACATATCATCCTATTTTCCTTGTTGTTCCTCTTCCTGAACTCTTCTAACAAGACGGGAGAAGTAGCAGTGGGAGTAGGAAAAACTACCTGAACTATATCCCATAGTTTGAGTTCCTCCAAGACAAATACATTCCTGGTATTCCAAGGTGACCTGCTAGCTGTAGATAGCCTATCCTCCACAAGCATCTGAGATGCTAAAATCATTGTTGATTGCACTCAAACTGATGCTACAACAACAAAGGAACGTTTTGTAACTCTTGTAAACACAGGTGTGAAAAGAGGCAAACAAAAACTAACCTCACTCCCAGCAATATAGGTGTGAAAATAGGTTGTGAAAAATCAGCCTCACTCCTACCACGCAGGTGTGAAAAGAGACTGGCAAAAATTTCCAAAAACTTCTCTACAACCATCCACAAAAATATGCCAACAAGATGCCACTAAACTCGGTCAATGGTTGTCCACAAAACATTCCCAAAAGGTGTCTAAAACAGTCCCTCAATATGATTTCCAAAAATCAACATAAATCAACCACCAAGCTCTAATACCATGAACATTTTCCATGTCCTAACAAGCTGCCAACTAGGTATGTCTTTGATCTCAAGTTGGTTCTAAGTTTCAATTGTCTAACAATGGTTTGTTGTTGTTTTATAACATCAAACTATTCAATAAATTCTTCGTTGTTTTCTAATAGTTACATAGGCCATTTAGGTTCTCTAGCATGTAATTTTAGTCACCAATATGTTAGAAAATGCATACCAAAATATATGTAACACACCTAGAGATATTTACTATTGAAAATATTTTTTTTCTAAACACTAACACACATGAAAATGAAAAAAAGTATTTTTGGTCAACATGACCCTAGATAACCCCCCCCTTGGGGAAAACCAGTTTGGAATATGAGTGTATATATGTGGAGAATAGAAGGTGGAATACAACAAGTAAAATAAATAGAGGAACATCATACAATATAAGCTTGAACCAAGCTGTAATAAAATCCCAACTCAAGCAAGTGTGCCCTCCATAAAAATTTTCTAGAACATTTAACTGGAGATCTATGCCAACTGGAAGCTCTGATGGAGAAACCCTCCCATGGTACTTTGATACTGAGATGTATCTTCCCACTGAAATAGACCTCACTGCAAACTGAGCTCTAAAATTCCTCCCTGTTGATGATGCGCTCTCCTCACCAAGTGTGCCCTCCTCCAAGAAAGAATGACTCCACTAAATAAATGAGGACCTAATTTTCTTGGCTTCCTCCATGGATAGAAGTGCCCAATATTTCCCACAGTTCTCTATTAATGATATGTATCTTCCCACTAAAATAGACCTCACTACAAACTAATCTCTAAAAGTCCTCTCTGCTGATGATGCACCCTCCTCAACAAGTGCGCCCTCCTCCAAGCAAGAACGACTCCACTAAATAAATGAGGACCTAATCTTGTTGGATTCCTCCACGGATAGAAGCACCCAATATTTCCTCAACTCTATCCTCCAAAATCATCCGCATTCTCTCTCTCAAACTCTCCAAGTGAAAAAATGAGTAAATTAGCTCTCCTTTTCCCTTTGCGCCCCTCTTGAACCTCCATAAGGAAACCAAAAATATGGACGGTTGTGATCATATTATCTCATGTCCAATCAAAGTTTGAGATCATCTCATAATAATATCACTTTCAAAACCACTTTGGGTTAAGTTCCCTAAGTCCACTTTATGTCTCCTAATTCACCCACAAAGTGAATTAATAGTCATTTAGGCTAAAATGACAAAATTTCACTTTTGACTTAAATATCCTAAGTCAAAGTGAAATTAGATATAAAGTACAAGGAAAAAAGTGCATAGTACTTCGCACATGTGTTTAGGAGCTCACAAACATACAGGGAACACTTCCCAAGGTACATAATCTCAACAGTGTTGATGTTGAAAGCTAGTCCAGAAATGGATTTTCTCTACATAATCATATTCCAAAATCTCACAATTATGAGCTAAGAAAAGGGATTCTGAAGGTGAAACCTGAATACCTTTTACAGTGAAAATATTTCCTTGCTCAACCTCAATTGAGATCCCATCTACAAAATAAATAAATAATTTTTTACGAGATTGCTGCTAATGAGGAAATAACAACAGAATAAATAAAAAACTCTCAAGAATGAAAATAGGAAAATAAAAACTCATCTCTGGTTTTTCGTCGAGTACGAAACTGTGGTCGACATTTATTTTTATCCATAGAATACTTCAGGCATGAAATGGAAGGGGGATTTAACGTGATGGGTTCCCTCACAACAATTCAAGAGAGAGACCCATCATCGGTTCCTCATTCCATCCTTTGGGACAATTTTTTTCCAACCATTGAATAGAACAAAATTACATTGTAAAATAAGTTAAGTGAAAAAATAGGAATGATACATGAATTTTTATTTAAAAAAAAATGTATTTAATAGCGTTTAACCTCAAAATCCCTATGTATTTCTCTAGTGTTCTTATTCCTCGAATATGACATACTCAATATATGGTTATATAAAAAAAAATCCCTCGAATACGACATACCCAATATATGGTTATATACAAAAAAAATCAGAGGGGAAATCTTGAAACACAATGGAAGGAAGGGATTCTCAAGTTGATTGACCATTCAGGTATTTTAGTACTCTGAGGATAAACTCAATCATCGATGTTTTAAAGGAAGAGGCGTAGATACCTTTAAATAAGTGATGTTACAGTAATCCAAGTTGATTAGAGACTGATGTTCATATTTAAAACTAAAACTAACTCAGAACGAAATCCCTCTCTACACTATGAGTAAATAGATAGTTGACAGACGCTCTTCAAACAAATCAATTTTATTTTGAATCCTAAATCTAAGAGATTTTGTAAATGAGGTAGATGTAATACCCAGTAAAGCCAGTACAAATTGTTTCAAATCGTAGATAGTCAATACATATACAAACTTAATGGAAAAATCCCATACAAATACTCTTAAGTCTAATGGAGTAATACCATAAAGAGAAAATGAGTTATCTTAATAGATGCACCTTCTATTGCATAAAATGAATTCTGGAGAAGAAGACAATACGAGCAGGTTTAAATTTACAGACTACAAGTGTTTACTTGGAATTTTCCTTTTCCTTAA
Organism: Picea engelmannii; assembly: GCA_009831015.1. Taxonomy (NCBI): domain Eukaryota; kingdom Viridiplantae; phylum Streptophyta; class Pinopsida; order Pinales; family Pinaceae; genus Picea; species Picea engelmannii. Next base: position 995,569 of record ML777056.1, on the reverse strand, counting down.
ACAATGCAGAGTTCTCGTGATTTGTAGGTGTTGATATTATGGTAGTTGTGGGAGGTATTTACCTCCACGTGTAAACTTGACAAGAATAGAAGACTCCGAAAAGAAATAAGAAACCTTAATGAGTTGGCTAATAACCCTAGAAGACATGTTGTCTCTAGAAGATAACTTGTACTAGGTTATTAGCCTCCAAGAGAAGAAGTCGGCTAGAAGAATTAATATATACTAAAAAGATAGATACCCAGAATGAAAAATCGGCTCAGGCAGTTAGCCAGAATTAGTATAAATAAAGGAGGCCATTTCTCATTCTGGCAAGTAGTCTCAGAATGGCAGAGCAACAACTTGTGCGCACTGCAGTGACCAGTTTTGTGCGCAGGTTTGAGGAGAGCTTCCATTGCAGCTACTACAGCTAGTAGATCACATTTGGCTTAGAATATCTCTTGGTTAGGGTTTGGACTATCTGATTAGCTTTTGTTGAAGTGCTATCCTTGTGGAAATGTGCACTGCCCTTTGTTTGGCTATCTAACCTTGGGTTTTCTTCCAGAGTGATTCTCTATCAAGGTTAAGGTGCTCGGAGGGTGGCTTTAGCCTATGGTTGGGTGAAAATAGTATTGTTAATGGTAAAACGAGAACACTATTTCATATTCTAATAGGTTATGGTCCCACACCTCCTTCATTCAATCTAATATATGGAAGGAAACATAGTTGTAAGGATATTAATCTCGTTGAAGAACTCCCGCAAGGGTTTCTAGAAGGAGCAATCACCATAGCATTGCAGCTAGGGTTAATAGCAGGTGCAGTTGCAGAAACCCTAATCCTCTTGTTAAGGCACATTAAATGAAGGGATTGACCTAATCTCCAGATAGATCAGTGTGCCCTAGCCTAGCGCATCTCCTAGTACTCTCAGAAAGCCAAGATGTGAAGTTTGAGATTTTGGTCAAATATAGGGTTGACCAAGTCAAAGAAGCCATGACTTACTCTATGAAGTCAGAGAACAAGTTATATGGAGCTTCTAACTTCAGAGCATGGAAGACAATGATTGATCTCATCCTTACCAAGAATAAAGTGTTGGATATTGTGAAAGGAAATATCATGAAACCAATGTTTGAAGAAGGGAAAGAGAAGGAACCATAGAACGTTGCAGCTATGGAAAACTTCAAAGATGGTGACATCAATGCCATGAGTATCATAGTGGATTCTATAAAAGACCACTTGATACCCTACATCTCCCATCTTGACTCATCAAAGAAGATTTACGATGCCCTAATAAACCTCTTCTGAGTCAGAAACATTGGACAAGTTATGAGTCTGAAGAATGAGCTCCATGACATGAAGATGAATGATGAAGACAACATAACATCATATTTTGTGAGAATATCTCAGTTAAGAGATCAACTACAAGATATTTAAGAGATCATTTCAAAGAAGGAATTGGTAAACATAGTACTCAATTGTCTTCCCAAGACGTGGGATACATTTGTTGCAAGCATGAAAACAAGGAATGCGTATCCTACATTTGAAGTACTTTGGACTTGTTGTGCTCAAGAAGAATCAAGGATTAGTGCAAAAGAGAAACCCCAGAAGAGGTAGAATGATCAAGCCTTTACAACAAGATTCAAGAATTTCAGGAACAAAAGGAAGTTTGGTTCAAGGAGGAAGCCAAATCAAGAGAAATATATTTCATAAGTACAATGCTTCAACTATCGAAAGTATGGTCACTTAAAGAATCATTGTCCCAAGCTAAAGAAAAGGAAGGGGACACACAAAGCATCATTTGTCGAAGAAAAGGAACCTACAAAGAAGACCAAGCAGGATGAAAGAGATTTCTAATTCTGAAGGTAACAATACTCTTCTTAGTTCTTGTACATATCTTGTTTTCATAGTCTCTACACATATATTGTATATATATCTCTTAGAAGATAATGTGTTCTAAGAAGAACTATATCTATGGAAAAAAAACAAGATAAGGATTGCTATCACTATACAAGAAAGGATGAAATATATCAAACAAATCTTGTGAAAGCTATTACAAGATAAGACGAAATCAGAATCAATCTTGAAGAAACCTAGAAGAAAGAAGTCAACAATCAAGAGAAAATTGGAGAAAGACTTATGATGCTTTGCAGAAGACAATAAGGATGCAGATGAAAATGTGGACTCTCCTAGATGGAGGAAGACGATTATATATCACCATAAATAAGAGCATGTATTCATACATGAAGAAAGGATTAGGAGGGAGATAATCCTACGATCCATTGAAGATGATGAAGTATATATCCATGGTAGAAAACATGAAAAGTAGTACATGTTCAGTTCAAACTTAGAAGAAATCTTCTTTGAAGAGAAGACTTAAAAATATCCCTGGTTGTCCATTCACATCCATGATCCTATGATGAAATGAAAACGTGGAATCTTTAGGGCATGGAATCTATAAGAAACTCCATGGACCCAAGAGCTAAAGAAAAACATGAAGAAGAACTTGAAGATTCCAAGAAAGATAGAGAAACTAGAACAACCATTCATTGTATTGAGAATCACAAGATTACCAGCCTGATATGAACTCAATAAAACAAATCAAGAAGAGGAACTGAAATTCGTGATGAAGAACAGTGTATGGAAGACTTATGAATGAAAGCATTGCGATATATAGAACTAGAGGTTCTCCCAGATGGAGGGAGAAGAATATGATGATTACTTGTCCCAGTAAACCAAACATATCTCTACATGTGTCATTATATCATCCACAACATCCATGAGTTGGAATTCTACATCAGATAAATGCAAAGACTATTCTCCAGAACAATTGAACAAAGAGCGTATGAAAAGCATCCTCAATACTTTGAAGCATACCAGAAAGAGACCCCTGTATGTAGATGGAAGAAGAAAACTTGGTGGAGAACCTCCAGTGCATAGAAGAAGCAAGGTGAAGATTTTCTATAACAAAGATTTTGTATAAAGATGATTACTCAGTAGATCAGATCTCATGATGATAGAAGAAGTGCCACATGGATATGTCCAATGTTCCAAACAATGATATACTTTATTGATCAGAGCTACATAAAGACTCTAGAGAAAACCAGTGTTCCAAACCGAAGTACATTTGAAATCAAGCATTACATTATCTGTGATGAAGTCCAAAAAGGAGAAAGAGGTTCTCCAATACATATCTCCATAGGTGAGCAGATAAGTAGCCATTTTGGTAAAGATTCTATCCAAGATGAAATAGTTTACGTAATCAAGATGGAGCTCGTGGAGACTAATTCCTTATTGAAAATGGAAGAGATGACTCCAAGGTTGGGAGGGAGCACTGATATGTATTGATTTATGGACAATCATTTTTCAGTTTGAAAAATGGTCCAGGATGAGCAATTTCCTTTCTAGTTCGGAAAGTGGATTGAGATTTTTGATGGACATACATTTTCCAGTTCGGAAAATGGTCTAGATTTTTGATGCACCATAGACATCAAATTCTCATTGTGGTTAACATGGGGAGTGTTCTAGGGAAGTCTCTCTTCTTGAGGGTTACTCAAGAAGACTGACCTGCCTTGCCAGACAATGATTTCTCATTGTGGTTAACATGAGGAATGGTTCGTTTTGGAGGTGGGTACAGGATAGTATTTTCCTCTTGTGGTTAACATGGGAAATGGTCTGAATATTCATTCCTTAGGGTGTATTCATTCTCTCCAGGTTGAACTTTGTTTAGTGCAGGAGGAATGGCCCAGGCTGGGAAATGGTCCAGGCTCAACAATCAGGGACATGCTTTCCTTAGGGTGGATTCATTCTCTCTAGGTTACACTTTGTTTAGTGTCGAAGGAATGGCCCATGGTGGGGAATGGTCCAGGCTCAGAAATCAGGACAATTATTCTTCCTTGCTTGAGAATAATAGTCCAGATAGCTCATCATTGATGTCTTACCTTTTAAGGGAAGATGCTCTTCCGAGATCTCACAGATGTGAGTGGAATGATGGCCCATGTGATTCAATTTATATCATAACATTGTTTATGTTCAGGTTGATATAAGATGATTATTATGAAGATTGTATGACATTAGATATCTACTACTGTGGTGGATGTGTTCCACTGTTTGATCAAGTACTTGTGTGTTACTTGGTGTGGTAGTGTACCACTAGATTGTAGTTATGTGCTACTATGGATAGACACAGTTGTGTTATATTTTATTCTGATTGCATTGAAGACTATCAACAATATTGGAAATGATTATTAGCTAGATGGATGATCAAAGAACAAAGATTTCCCAGACAAAAAATGGTTCAGAACATTTACTCTACTAGGGCATATGTCTAGATTAGAAGAATGGATCTTGTATCACTCTGTGGAGTGAGTGACTTATCCAACATCAGGTATAATTACTCAGATGGAGTATGGTTTCAATATATGATACGGTTGATGATACTGATGGTGATAATGATGCTCATGAGATAGTCTATGTTGATGCTACCGGGTGAATGGTATGTTCGTGCTCAAGACCATTACCTATAATACCTCCCTAGATAGGAGGGAGTGTTGACATTATGGTAGCTACAAGAGGTATTTACCTCCACGTGTAAAACTAACGAGAATAGAAGACTCCGGAAAGAAAGAAGAAACCCTAATGAGTTGGCTAATAACCCTAGAAGACATGTCATCTCTAGAAGATAACTTGTATTAGGTTATTATCCTCCAAGAGAAGAATTCAGGCAGAAGAATTAATATATATTGAACAGACAAATACCCAGAATGAGAAGTCAACCCAGGAAGTTAGACATAATTAGTATAAATATAGGAGGCCAATTCGCATTCTGGAAGGCAGTCTCAGAATTGCAGAGCAACAACTTGTGCACACTGCAGTACCCAGTCTTGTGCAAAGGATTGAGGAGAGCTTCCATTGTAGTTGTTGCAGCTGATAGATCACGTTTGGCTTGGACTATCTCTTGGTTAGGGTTTGGACTATCTGATCAGGTCTTTTTGATGCTCTATCCTTGGGGAAAGGTGCACTACCCTTTGTTTGTCTATCCAGCCTAGGGTTTGCTTCCGGAGTGATTCTCTGTCAAGGTTAAGGTGCTAGGAGGGTGGCTTCAGCCTATGGTTGGGTGAAAATAGTATTTTCAATGGTAAAACAAACACAATATTTCATATTCTAGCAGTAGGTAGTATTATTAGTTGCTCTGGGAACTAGAAATTGAAAGTGGGTAGAATAAAGAAAAGAAGTGAAGGGAATGAAGGGACTGCAACGAATATAGGGTGAGAAATCACTATTGGTTCTGTTCTCAAGGGGAAGGATGATCTCGATCCCATCGCCATGTACCCCCCTATAATTTTGTGTGGGTTCGTACTTTGGCCATGTGAATGGTGGAAAGTGGAAGAAGATGGTTGGTCCACGTTGCCAGTACCTATGATTGTATGAACAAAGACTAAGTGTATATTAAAACCCCTAACCATACATCTCTCATGTCAACATCATGGGTTGATAGTTATGGTGATATGTGCCTAATTTTAATATTAACCCCTTTTAAGCTTTTAGTTGTGATACCCTTGCATATATGGTTTTCGATTAAGGTTCATGACCCAAGTCCATTGACAAAGGTTCAATGGATTTGATGTCTTACCTTAGAGATTCAATTGTATAGGAAAAAGTATGTATCTTGAGCGCTCCTTGGTCAAAATAATTATGACAAGAAACAATACATGTATTTATATAGAGTAGAGAAACTCTGTGAAAGAGTAAGGGAAACTCCACAATGATTTACAAGAAAAACTATTAAATAGTTACTAGCATGTTAATGTACCTCTTTTAAAATAAAAGGGTGTAAGATTTCAATTCCATCTTATAATCTTGAAAGGGAAATCTTATTGTCCTCATGGCCAAGTTAACACATGGTAATAGTCTTAATGGAACTAAAAGAACAATGATACGTGTAAAAACAATAAAAATTTTGTAGCTTACCTTTTGGAGCATATCTAAATTAAGGAAGAGTCGACGAAGAATATATCCTTATTTCTTCTAAGATTAAAACTATTCAACAAAAGTTTTTTTTTTTTTTTTTTTT
>ML777056.1:935559-989492 GCA_009831015.1 Picea engelmannii | reverse complement strand
GATTATGTTTCATATGGTATCATAGATATTGGTTGCAACACTTGGGCCTAAGGGAAACACCAAAAAATTATTTTTGTTAAGGGAAAAATAGAACAAATAATATTCACTATTACAAAAATACTATGTCCAAATTGTCTTTGGTAAAAGTGTCAGAACAAAATGGATAAGGAGACAGACCTGAGCGGAAAAAAAATCAAGAGCTTCCTAGAAACCCAGAACATCACAATGAAGTAATTTCAACCACCCAAGTGTTGGAAATGATGAGGTATCTTATTATGGAATTGCAGGTGTTTAATTATGATAATGAAAAGTTAAAGAAAATTCAAGAAGACCAAAAACAAATTAATGAAATATTATTACGTAGTATAGAAACAAAGAAGATTCCAAGGAATAATGAGATGGAAAAGGAAGTCAGTAAAAATTCCTCAAAGAATTCTAGTCATGAAACAGAAAGAGAAAACAACTATTTTAAGGACACACACATGGAGAAAAAAGAAAGAATCTATAGGAAAGAAGAGAAAACAATTGGATAAATTCGAAGGTTAATTCAAAAAGATAAATCCCTCCACTTTTGATGGAGAATCAAATACTGGTGAAGACGTTTAACCATGAATGCTAGACATTAAGAAACACCTTCAGATTTATAATTATTCTAGTAATATGAAGGTTAAAATGGCCATTTATGATTTAAAAGGGAAGGCTAGTATCTAGTGGCAAGACCTAAATATAGCTAAAGGATTGAAATAAAAAAATATGAAATGGTTAGAATTCAAAAAGAGTTTCAAGAAAAAATACCTATAAGAAAGTTATTATGAAAGAAAACCAAAGAATTTTATGAATTACGACTAGGAAAAATGTCTATGTATGATCTAATTAATAAATTTCTAGATCTGTTGAGATTTGTTCCCTATATCAAATAATATAAAGTAAAGATTCAAAGGTTATTGAGTTGTCTACCACAGTCTTATAATGGAATAATTGAATTTGATAATCCTAAATCTTTGAATCAGGTATTTAGAAAGGCCAAAATGTGTTATCAACAACATAAACAAAGATCTGAAACTCCTAAGTCATGGAAAGATAAGAAGAAGGATAAATTGAATCAATGGAAGAAATGTTTCAAACCATCCCCTTACCTTAACATGACTAAAGGATTCCAAAGGAATTAATATTCCTCTAGGACACAATATGCTTAGTGGGGGAATAATCCAGTTAATTTGGGATTCAAGAAGATAGTGTATGATTCCATAGAACCGTTGAAATGTTGGGAGTGTGGAGAACCCCATATGTGGATAAACTATCCACTGTTAAGCCCATGAATTAAAAATTTAGTCCAAAATCTACAAGTAGCTTCAATAATTGTAGATATTGATAGAAACACCCATAAAATCAATGCAACTTTGGATGGTAGACAAGCAGATCATCAATCCACTATTGTGGAAGTTGAAGGTTAAATTCACTACAACAATGTATCTATACTAATAAGCCCAAGAGATATCTTAACATATGTTACCCAAACTTTAGTAGAGTCGAACAAACGAAAGAAGGTAAAACATGTTAAATCATGGTTAGTACAGTTAGCAATAGGAACAAAAATAAAGGTAACATAATTTGTTTCTGATTGTGAGCTAAGTATAAGTGGAAATAATATAAAGTTAAATATGAAGTGTTAACTTTAGGGTCGTATGACATAATAATTGGAATGGAATGGTTAGAAAGGCATAAAGTGATACTGAACTATTATGAAAATTCATTTGTGTAAAACGATGAAAATAATACAACAAGAAAAATACAAGGAATCAGAAAACTAGTTTATGTTAGACAAATATCAACAATGCAACTCAAGAAATGTATTAGTAAGGGTTGCAAAGTGTATTCTCTTCAAGTAACTAATCTTTTGGAAAGAGAAAGAAAACCAAGTTTGGAAGACTTTGCATTTCTTCATGGATTTAAGGATATATTCATAGAAGAGATACTAGAACTTCCTCCAAGGAGAGAAATAGATTTATCTATTAATCCACTACCTAGATTTCCCTTAGTATCAAAGGAACCATATAGAATGAATGCTAATGAGCTACCAAAAATGAAAATTCAATTACAGGAACTGTTAGACAAAGAATACATCAAACCAACTGTTTCACCATGGGCATCACTGGTTTTATTTGTTAAAAAGAAAGATGGAATGCTAAGATTATGTATTGATTATCATCAACTGAAATGAAAATTAAAAAAAGATAACCTTTACCTAGGATCAACGATCTCTTTGACCAAGTTGAAGGAGAAAAAATATTATGTAAGCTATACTTGAGATTTGGTTATCATAGGGTCAAGATAAAGGACAAAGACGTAAACAAAACAACATTTGTAACATGTTATGAACATTATGAATTTGTAGTGATTATGTTTGGACTTACTAATGCACCAAAATTTTTTATGTGCTTGATGAACGATATATTCAACCAGTATTTGAATAAATTCGTACTGATATTTATTGATGATATACTAATATATTCAAAAATTGAATAAGAACATGAACAAGATTTGAAAATAGTGTTACAAACTCTAAAAGAACATAAACTATATGCTAAGTTCGATAAATGAAATTTTTACCAAAGGAAGATACAATATTTAGGACATGTAATATATAAAGACAGTATTGTTGTAGACCCAAAAACAATTAGAGCCATTATGGAATGGCCTATTCCTAAAGATGTGGCATACATAATATCATTCATGGGGATTATTGGTTATTACCAGAGTTTTATCAAAGGGTTTTCTAAAATCTCCTATCCTATTCAATCACTGTAGAAAAATGGGATGAAATATAATTGGTCTATAAAATGTTAAGATAGATTTGATAAATTGAAAGGAATATTAACTACAACATTGATACTTAAGGTGGCAGCCACATATAAAGAATTTACAATTTTTGAGGATGCAAGTAAAGAAGGATTAGGAGGAGTACTAACACAATATTGACACGTCATTTGTTATGAATGACACAAATTAAAGGAACATGAAAGAAACCATGAAACACATGATATAGAGTTAGTAGCTATAATTCATGCATTGAAAATTTCGCTGCATTATTTAATGGGAAGGAAATTTCTATTACTAACAGATAACAGTGGTGTAAAACACTTCTTTGGTCAAACGGATCTCAATGCAAGACAGGCGAGGTTGTTGGCCTTTCTAAGCGAGTTCGATTTTGAGGTATGACACATCAAAGTAAAAAAAAATAAAGTTGAATATGCACTAATTCGGAGAACTAATGAGTTATATGCGGTAATTATGAGCAAAGAAAAAAATGCTATTGAGGACATGATTAAATTTGCAAGCATAAATGATGTAAAATACATCAAAACAACAAATCAATTGTAGAAAAATGAGGGAAATCTGCATAGTATAGATCTCAGTATAGATAAAAATTGACTGTCAATGTTCAAAAATAGGTTAGATGTACCTAACTCTACTGAATTGAAGATGATGATTCTTAATGAGCCTCACAAAAGCCATATTTTGGTCACCCAGGATACCAGAAAATGATAACAACTTTAAGAAAACATCTTTACTGGCCTAATATGAAATATGAAACAACTGAATACTTGTCTAAATGTTTAGATTTTCAATAGGTAAAGGTTGAGCATCAACATTTGACAAGTATTTTACAACCTCTGCCTATAACAAAATGGAAATGGGAAATTATTTCAATGGACTTCATTACAATTTTTGCTAAGACTCAAAGACAAAACGATTCAATTATGGTAGTGATTGATAAGCTAAGTAAGTCTGCACATTTTATGCTTGTGGAATCTACTTACAAAACGATTAATATCACTGAATTTTTTATGAAATAAATATTTCGATTGCATGGGATTCCTAAGATGGTGATTTCAGATAGAGACGTTAAATTTACATCCAATTTTTGGAAGAAATGTTTTGTAGGTTTGAGTACTAATCTGAATTTTAACACAAGTTACCATCCACACATGGATGGGAAAGCATAACATACAAATCAAATTATCAAATATATGTTACGAATATATGTATGAAAAAAACCAACTAAGTGGGAAGAGTATCCACACTTAGTTGAATTCACATACAATAATGGGTATCGAGCATGAGATAAGATGAATCCCTTCAAAGTTTTATACGGAAGGAAATGTAGAAACCCAATAAGTTGGGATAATCCAGTTGATAGGATTATGGATAGACCAAAAATCCTCTAAGAAATGCACAATATGGTGAAAAGGGTACAAAAGAATTTGAAAGAGGAACAAGATCAATAGAAAAGCTATGAAGATCTGAAAAGGAGACATAAAAAATTCAAAATAGGAGAGCATGTATATCTCAAAGTCAAATCAAGGAGGAACTCCCTAAAAATAGGAAGTTGTTCCAAGTTGGATCCAATATTTTGTGGTCCATTCAAATTCTTAACTCAAATCGGACCATTGGAATACCAACTAGCACTCCTTGCAAATTTAAAAGTTCATAATATTTTTCTTGTTTCGTTATTAAAAATATATATTCATTATCCTACTCACAATATTGATTGAAAAATGTTCCAGGTGGAACCATAAGGAGAGTTTCAAGAGGAATCTTTATGCATTTTGGACATGAAAGATAGAATACTTCGAAACAGAGCCATCGCCCAAGAAAAAGTGCAATGTAAGCACCTTAGTCCTAAGGAGGTTACTTGGGAGTTGGAAGAAGAAATACTGAAATATTATCCAACTCTATTGCAAGAGATGGTTTGAACAATGAGGACAGTGTTATACTTAAGGGGGAGAGGAGGTGACATCCTCAAATATTCAAACCAATTTATTTTAAAGTTGTTCTTAAAAAAGTAAATTTCCATTTATGGAAATTTTAATTTTAATTTGTGGAAGTATGTAATTATTATTTTTATGACTGTTAGACAAAAGTTTGACTTTCAAACTTTCCTCTTTTGATGGACACATGTATGAGACAGATATTTTAGTAAATTAAACATTGGAAAACAAATGGAACATCCAGGTTAAAAATAATTGACTATGACTCCATGAGTGGGGAACATGTTTGAGTTAACTCAGAGCTGATTTTTACAAGTATCAGAACTTGAGTTCTATCACTGGTAGCCCCTAAAAATCAAGGATTGGTAAAGCTGTGAATTTCCCAAGGAGGGAAAGGAATGGAAATTCCTAGGCAATGGAAAAATTATAAGAAGGATACAGAACCCGTAAAAATGTTGTAAATTTTATATATTGGTGGTAATCTACGGATTCCCATGAGATTACAAAAATTATTGATGGATTTTTCTTGTATGAAATCGTTACACATTCATGTATCCATTGTTGTATTGAAATTATACTAGAATTATAATGAAGGAACTTACACATAACGTAATGTAAATTCTTCTCTACCTATAGTATAGATTATCCTTTTTATTCATCGGATGTCTCTGTCATAAGAAAAAAATTTGAAGTCATCTATTAAAGGAAAAATGTATCACAAAAATAATATGCATACTATTTTGACTTGACGTAGATACGAAAGATATGCCATAGAACATAGAAATATTGTAGTATGTTCCAGTTTTACAAGGAGTTAAAAATTACAGTAAAAAAACAGATATAACCCATGTCAAGACTCTTATACATGGGAATTTTATTTGATTTTTGATGTTGAAAGCTAGTCCATAAATGGATTTTCTCTACATAATCAAATTACAAAGTCTCAGAATTTTGAGTTAAGAAAAGGGATTCCCAAGGTGAAACTCGATTACCTTTCGCAGTGAAAATATTTCCTTGCTCAAGTGCAATGGAGAGATCCCACCTAAAAAATAAATAAAGAATATTTTAGGAGATTCTTGCTAATGAGGAAATAATGACACAAAAAAAAAAAAAACATTTAGGGATGAAAATAGAAAAATAAAAAGTTATCTCTGGTTTTTGGTCGAGTAGGAAACTATGGTCGATGTTTCTTTTTCTCTATAGAAGACTTGAGACATGAAATGGAAGGGGGATTTAACACCAACTGATGGGTTCCCTCAAAACAATTCAAGAGAGAGACCCATCATTAGTTCCTCATTCCATCCTTTGGGAAAATTTTATTACCAACCATTGAATAGAACAAACTTACGTTGTAAAATAAGTTAAGTGAAGAAACATGAATTGTAATGTACCCCAAATTTCTGAAATAACAAAAAATTAAAATTTTTGTAAGGGGACATTAAAATTCCTTGACTCTCCAACATTGATTGTGACATAGAGATAATCCATTAAACATATATTTATTCATTTATTGTATGCATAGTAGGATTACCTTAATTATTGGATTAGAATCATACACTTAATTTTTATTGAAAACAAATTGTGACTAGGACTATCATGGCCCTTTGAATAACCACCATGTCTATGTAAATACATGCTATCCATATCACATTGTTAAATAGACTATCATTAATCATATATTATACACTTCTACATAACTCTCCTAGCTCTGATAAACAATATAGACTATAATTATAGCCTGTCATATGTACTATCTGCCACAATAATACTAACCATAATGATATATATCGTTTATCATATATGATATCATATGGATACCATAACACTAGAACTATGTGTATCAATATACATATATATATATATACACACACACACACACAAATTGTTTACCACATAAACTATCATATGGATGCTCTAACACTACCACTATCCATAACAATATACATATATTTTAACACATAGACTATTATATGGATTACATAATCCTAAAACTATCTATAACAATACATATATCTTTTACATATAGTCTATTGTATGGATACCATAACAACGTATGGCTTTAGTATAGTGCGATGAAAATATGCCATAACATTGTTAGTAACCCTACTCAACTAGTAAAATAACTCAACAATAAAGGGGTTCAAAACCATTTTAATGGTGGCTGACAGGTCGTGTCGTGTAGGCATTTAATCTTGGCCTAGTCCATTAATGGGGAGACCTATCTCATACCCTCCAGACTTGACACTTAGGCATTACTACCCAACATGGGCTCGCCACCTCCCTTGACATCACATAGCAAAGGTAAGGGTGCATACCAACTGTGTTTACTCCTCTAGCAAGGCCCTCAAGGTAGTAAGTTGTTCTTTGTATTTTCCCTTTTCATTCTTGTAACACAAAACTTGCCTCTGTTCTCTATGCAGAATTGACCTCTACGCTGTATAATATCATTTCCCCTGCTCTCTATATGGCTGAAGACTTGGGAAGCACTCTGGTGAACGATGGAAGGAGGCAATGCACGTCTGGTTCTTCTATGCACACATAGTTTACTAAACCCTCATTTTTCTTCCTTTGCAGGTTGTGAAAATCGAGGAAATCAAAGGAAGGAAACATCTTGCTCGAAAGGTATTCGAGTTATAATCTATGTGTGCATTACTTCGGTTACATACAGATTCTATGTATACTTCTTAGAACTCTATTTAAAATACAAGGGGTTGTAGAGTATTTGGTCTATGGTACTCCAACTATAATATTGCACAATTATTGAATTGATTATAATGGTTTCTTTTTCAAGATACTTTGAGTTCATCACTATGTTTTTGTGGTATTAAAGAATGTATTCGAACTGTTATTCTTTCTATCTATTCTCTGTGGTGTTGTACAGATTTGACTAGTAATTCCATATATATATAATCCAATGGTCAATAGGAACATAACAATTGGTTCTACCATTTCTTTATGCATGAGAGAACACACACACACACACACACACACACACACACATAGTTAATTATATATGTATAACCATATTTAATGGCCCAATAGGAACATACAATAGTTCTTATATTTCTGTATGTATGAGCATATATATATCTACCATGTTAAGGTCCTAACCCGCACATAGGTAGATCAATGTATTCAGATGTAATAAAGGTCAATATTAATAAGGCCTTTCAATAAAATAGAATAAGGCGAATGTAAGAAGACCTAATGGAAGCTTCCGCTTCTAGAAGGATCTTCCTCTAGATGATTCTCTTAATAGACATATTTAGTATAAATAAGGGTCGAGGGTATGAACACCCTAGCTCGGAGATTATTGTAAGAGAGTGTTGCTCGATTGGAGGTTACCCCCTCGAAGAGGCCTGTGAACATTGCTTTCTGAATCAAAGTGTTATTTCAAATGTTGTTCTCATACTATTTCTGTGTTATTGTGGAGTTTATGCTAGTTATATTACTATTATTCTACCATTTCTAGCATTTTATTTATGTTCTACGTATTTATTATATCTGGTATCTTGCAAGTGGTATCAGAGCACTTTCCTTGGCAGAAATTGTGGGTATTTTTTTTCCAGGGTAGAGATGTATTCTGGCATCTTTAAGCCATAAAGATCTGTCGTTACGCGCATAAACCCCTGTTTGAGGGATTCATACATGCAGGAAATACAAGTGGTTCTTAAGTGCACATATGTTGGCCACCCTTGTAACCCCTGTTGGTACCCCTTCGACTGGTAGCGCATCAGACAACACCTATGTACGGATCAACCTAGATTTCCTGAAGCCCCCAGACTACTATAGTGTCACCAAAAACAACACTCGGGAAGATACTCTCTAGTACCTGGGTAGTCGGGTAGTACGGCTAAGGGTACAGTCTATCCTCCTTAGTTAGTGCCCTAAGATATTGGGCCGAGTACCACTGTTGGACCCCACACGTATATCAGAGAGCTATAGCACAGGGAAAACCCTTGTCTGTAGAACCCTTGAATACCTAACCCTTGGGGAACATAAGCATAAACAAATTAAACCAGCCAGATCTATTGCTGCACAACTATGTTCGGGTTGCCAAGTAAATACACATTTCTTTCAGGTTAAGAATTTGGGGATTTCAACACTGCAACATTCTTCAGAACAAAGTATAACCCCGCAGCTGTAAAAAATAAATTAAAAAAAAATAAATTTCACCATTATTTGAGACCTATTCCATTAGATTCATCTCTTCTCCCTTATCACATTCATCCATATCATTTTTATACAAAACATTCTGACCCTGCCCGCTCCCTTTTTAGTTCACCCATCCTCATGACCCATACCTGTAGCTAAGAACTAGAGTCTCGGTTCAATACCTTGCAATCTAGTTTCCTCGAGACCGAAAAAGAAGTGCAACAAATCAATACTACTATTGCCTCCCATGATACATCCATCAATATCTCATCATAAATGCATCCGTGCAGTCTGCAATGGCAGAAGTCAAACAAGAACTGACCACCCAACTTGAATTTGTCTTTGCATCACTCTGCACCAAACTAAAGATCCCTACCGATGACCCTTTTCCTGATGCATATACAAAGACTGAAGGTGAAACTTCTTCCCATTCCCATACCTTTCAGCCCCATCACTTTCAACGGGACATACGCCTTCCGCGGGTGGATGTAACAAAATTTGATGGCTCATACCCCACTAGTTGGGTCACCCAAATGGAACATTATTTCTCTCTCTACAACATTACAGATGAATTGGCCAAACTCCGGTATGGTGTTCTCCATCTAGATCAAGAACGTTGGCAATGGTGGCAATGGAGAAAAACTTCCCGTCAAGGGTATATTGCTTGGACCCAATTTGTGACTGAGCTTTATGAATGCTTTGACACTGACACCAACCATTTGGGTCGTTTGACAAAATTGAAACAATCAAGAATAATAGAAGAGTTCATAGTTTCATTTGAGCGCCTAGCTTTTCGAATAGAGGGCATGACTAATGCTTTCTTTTGAGAGTGTTTTATCAGTAGCCTCAAGGAGGAGATTCAGGCCCATCTCCTCATGGCTAGACTTGCGAGTTGGGTGGAGGCTACTAAAAAGGATAAAGAAGCACAACAAATTGTTTCCTCTCAAAATTGTAAGCCTTCCTTTATCCCTCTCCCTAAACTAGTAAACCCCACTACTCCCTCCGCCCCATTAAAGATCCAAAAATTGACCAGAGCTGAAATGGTTGAACGCCAACTCAAAGGCCTCTGTTATAATTGTGATGAAAAATATTTCCCAGGCCACAAATGTAAGGAACAAAATCTTTTTATGGCCATCTCTGAGGAAACTCCAAAAGAGGATATTGAAACTCCCCTTGTGCCCGAGTCACCGGAAATCACTGACATAAACCCTCCCTCCAACCCTCCCGAAGTGGAACTGATCATTTCCCTCAATGCTCTCACTGGCTTCTCTACCCCCCAAACCCTCAGGTTAATCAGTTACATCAAGCACCGAAAGGTCATCATTTTGGTTGATAGTGGTAGCACCCACAATTTTATTCATCGCCGCATTGCCCAAGAAGCCCATTGCTACATCCATGCTGTCAAAAATTTCCAAATCATGATTGTCAATGGTGGTTCTATGAAATGTGGCGGGCACTGTGAAAATGTGTGTCTCCAAATCGGTGACTACCACCTAAAATCCCATATGTTTGCTATTGACATGGGAGGTTGCAACATTGTGTTGGGTGCAGACTGGCTAAGGACTTTGGGTCCCATTCTCATGGATTTTAAGAACTTAACCATGCAATTCAACCAAGAAGGCCACCAATATAAATTCCAAGGTATCACTGTTGGTGCACCTAAAGTCATCAATTCCCATCGCATGGAAAAGATGCTCAAAAAAGGTCATTCTGGTGTCATTGTGTAATTCCATGCCATACAAGCCATAGAGACACCCCCAGTGCCCCAGGACCTCCAAGCCCTCCTTTCTAAACATCAAATGGTATTTTCCACTCCCCAAGGAATCCCTCCTTCCTGAGGTGTTCATGATCATTCCACTCCCCTTGTCCCAGGACTCCTTCCCCCCAATATCCATCCATATCGCCACCCCTTTGCACAAAAAAATGAAATTGAGAAAATTCTCCAGGAACTCCTTACTGTAGGTGTCATCCGTCCTATTACGAGCCCTTACTCATCTCCGGTCTTCATGGTACTAAAGAAAGAAGGTTCTTGGAGAATGTGTCCTGACTTCTGTGTTCTCAACAAACTGACCATCAAAGACAAATTTCCCATTCTTGTCATTGATGACCTCTTGGATGAATTGAGTGGCGACCAATTCTTCACCAAACTTGATCTTTGCTCGGGCTATCACAAGATACGTATGAAAGAGGTAGACATTCCCAAGACAACCTTTCGCACTCATGAGGGCCACTATGATTTGTTGGTCATGCCCTTTGGCTTGTGTAACACCCCCTCTACCTTCAAGAGCCTCATGAACCATTTCTTCCATCCTTTTCTCCATAATTTTGTCTTAGTTTTCTTTGATGATATCCTCATCTATAGAAAAACATGGACATACCATCTTACTCATGTGGATCAAGTTCTCCACCTACTCTCTTAGCACCAACTTTTCCTGAAACAGTCTAAATTTGCTTTTGGTGCCTTAGAAGTAGAATACTTGGGTCATCTGGTGGGAAAGGATGGTGTAAGGGTGGACCCAAAAAATATTGAAGCTATGAAAGACTGGCCACACCCAAAGACTCTAAAAATCTTATAACAAGTTTGTTAAGAACTATGGAAAGATTGCAACACCTCTCACGACTCTCCTAAAAAAAACTCTTTCACTTAGACTCCAACAGCTTCTCAAGCTTTTCAAACCTTGAAGACAACCATGTGCACCACTCTGGTTCTGGCCCTTCCCGATTTCACAAAGACCTTTGTGTTTGAATGTGATGCCTCGAGGAAAGGAATCGATGTTGTCCTTATGCAAGAGGGTGGACCTTTGGCCTTCACCAGCAAGCAAATGTCTGAAAGGAATCTGGGCAAACCCATTTATGAAAAGGAAATGTTGGTGATTCTGCATGCCATTGAGCTTTGGTGTCCTTATCTCTTGGGGAAACACTCCCAAATTAAGACCGACCATCAAAGCCTCAAGTACTTTCTAGAACAATGCATTTCCTCCTAGGAGCAACAAAAATGGGTGACTAAGCTCTTTGGATATGATTATGAGATCATTTACAAGAAGGGAAAAGACAATGTCATCATGGATGCACTGTCCCAGAAATATGAAGATGAAGGATCCCTTTTTTCTCTTTCCTTCATTGTAACGGATTGGCTCCAAGCTGTGCGCCAAGAATGGCTTCAAGATCCCAAAAGTTTGCATCTGATCCAGTAATTGCAGACCAAGACTCTGGCTCCCCCAGGGTACTCCTGGCTCTAGGATGAGCTGCGAGAAAAAGGCCGCTTGTATTTAAGTAAACAATCCAATCTCAAATCCATGGTACTTTCTGAGCTTCATGCTACACCCACAGTGGGGCACTCAGGGTTCACCAAAACATATGACAGGGTCAAACGTTCTTTTTTTGGGGATGGTATGAAACGGGACATTCATAAGTTTGTCACTGAATGTGAGGTGTGTTAGTGCAACAAGGGAGAAATAGCCAAATCTCCAGGCACCCTCCAACTACTTTCGATTCCCCCTGCTATTTGGAAGGATATCTCTATGGACTTTATTATAGGCTTAACCAAATCGGGGAATAAAATAGTCATAATGGTGGTGGTGGATCTCCTTTCCAAGTATGCTCATTTTTGTGATCTTCACCACCCATTTACTGCATCCATGGTGGCTCAAATTTTCATGGACCAGGTCTTCAAGCATCATGGCATGCCGCACTCTATTGTTTCTGATTGTGACCCAACTTTAACAAGCAATTTTTGGCAAGAACTGTTTAAGCTACAAGGCACATAATTTCATCTCAGCTCAACTTATCATCCCCAGACGGATGGTCAAACAGAAGTTTTCAACAAGTGTTTGGAAACATATCTGAGGTGCTTTTCCTCTGAAAAACAACACTAGTAGGCTCAATGGTTACCCCTATCCGAATGGTGGTACAACACTACATACCATACAACCACTCGCATGACTCCTTTAGAAGCGGTATTGGACAGAAGCCACCTTCAGTTCTCTCATACTTACCGGGTACCTCGAAGGTCCAGGCAGTTGACCAAACACTTACAGTCTGAGAGGATATTCTTCGTACCCTTAAAGAGAACTTGGTCATGGCACATAATCGTATGAAGCAACAAGAAGATCAAGGTCGCTCAAAATGTCAATTTGCAGAAGGGGATCATGTGTTTCTGCGAGTACAACCATATAAGCAAACTTCCCTCAAGGCCGAGCATTGTCAGAAGCTAGCACCCAAATTCTATGTCCTTACATAGTTCTCAAGCATGTGGGAGAAGTCACATATTAGTTAACTCTGCCCAGTCAGTCGAAGCTACATCCTGTTTTTCATGTTTCCTGCTTGAAGAAGGTGATTGGAACCAGGTGCTGAATTCAAACCAACCTTCCAGAGTTAGTTGAAGAAGGATCCATTTGGCTACAGCCAGAAGCAGTTTTGGACCAATGTGAGCATCGCCTGCATCAGAGAACCTTCAAGGAAGTGCTCATATAGTGGAAAGATATGACTCCAGCAGATGCCACTTGGGAACCAACTACCATTCTACAATAGTTTCCACATCTCAAGCCTTGAGGACAAGGTTGTTTTTAAGGGGGTGGACATGTTAAGGTCCTAACCCGCACATAGATAGATCAATGTATTCGGATGTAATAAAGGTCAATATTAATAATGCCTTTCAATAAAATAGAATAAGGCAGATGTAAGAAGACTTAATAGAAGATTCTGCTTCTAGAAGGATCTTCCTCTAGATGCTTCCCTTAATAGACATATTTAGTATAAATAACGATCGAGGGTATGAAAACCCTAGCTTCGATATTATTGTAACAGAGCACTACTCGACTGGAGGTTTCCCCCTCAAAGAGGCCTATGAACATTTCTTTCTGAATCAAAGTGTTATTTCAGTTGTTGTTCTCATATTATTTATGTGTTATTGTGGAGATTATGTTGGTTATATTACTATTATTCTGCCATTTCTAGCATTTTATTTCTATTCTACGTATTTATTATATCTGGTATCTTGCATACCACCATCACATTTCAAATAAGAAATACATGCAATATCATTTAACTCTAATAAGTCATCATATTCCTAACAAATAATAATCATAACATAACATTAACAAGGAATGAAAGCCAATATACATATCTGAAACCTGATGCTGGAATACAACTGGAACAACCACGTTCCACCCAACCATAGAACAGAACAACCAAGTTCACTTTCCCTGTTCACCCCCTAGCCTGACCATGAGTCCATAAGGGAAAATTGAATGATCCTCCTTAGCTATAGTCGCAATCCATAGATCAAAAGTTCATTTTCTTCACACTCATAGTGCTCATAACATGACATAGTTTATTTTCCCCCAACATACTAAGAAACATCTTGCCTCTTCCATGTGTTGTTAAATATGCATCCTTGTGCCTAGGTCTTTCCTTCCCTCCTTGGGAAATTCACAGCTTTAAAAATTCCTGATTTTTAGGAGATGCTAGTGGTCAAATTCCATATTTTCCACTTGTAAAAATCATCCTTGAGGTAACTCAAACCTATTCCCCGCTCATGGAGTCATGATCAACTATTTTTAACTAGGTTGTTCCATTTGTCTTCCAACATTTAATTTATTAAAAGTTTTCCTTTCACATGTGTCAAAATAAAAGAGGTTAGTTGGGAAAGTCAAATATTTGCCCAACAACCATCAAATAATTAATTAGAACAATAAAAATTCCAAATTTGGATTTTAGATAAATGGAAAATAATTTCATCCTCTCCCCCTTAATTTCATCATTTCATATTATAATATTTGAGGATGTTACATCCTCTCCCCCTTAGTTACAAAATTGTCCTTAGTGTTCATTCCTCTCTCGGAATAGGTTTGGATAATATTTCTGCAAATATTCCTCCAATTCCCATGTGGCCTCCTTAGGGATAAAGTGTTTCCACTGCACTTTTACCTGGGCAATGGCTTTGTTCTGTAGTATTGTTTCTTTCCTGTCCAGATTGCGCAAAGGTTCCTCTTGGAACTCTCCTTTTGGCTCCACCTGCACCATGTTTCAATCAATGATGTGAGTAGGATCATGAATATACATTTTTAATAAGGAAACATGAAAAACGTTATGAACTTTTAAGTTTGTAGGAAGTTCTTGTTGATATGCCACGTGTCTGACTCAAGTTAAAATCTCAAAGGGGACACAAGACCTGGGTGCCAAATTTGAACAATTTCCTAGCTTTAGAGAGATCCTCTTTGCTTTGACTTTCAAATATACATGGTCCCCAATTTGAAATTCTGGGTGTCTCCTTTTTAAATATGCGTAGATTTTTTATCGGTCTTGGACCTTCTTTAAATTCTGTTGTACCCTTTTCACCATTTTCTCCATTTCCTGGAGCATTTTTGGTCCCATCATAAGCCTTTCAACTAGATTATCCCATCTAATCGGGGTTGTGAATTTCCTTCGATATAATTCTTTGAAGCGACTCATCTTGGCTGATGTATTATAGCCATTATTGTAAGCAAATTCAACTAAGTGTAGGTACTCCTTCCATTTAGTTGGTTTCTTTCTCAAGTACATTCATAACATGTCTTCCACAACCTGATTCGTTTGTTCGGTTTTCCCATCCATTTGTGGATGGTAGCTTGTGCTGAAATTCATGTTAGTATCTAATCCTACAAATAATTCCTTCCAAAAATTTGACGTAAATTTGGCATCTCTATCGGACATCACCATATTAGGAATTCCATTCAATCTAAATATTTCTTTCATAAAAATTTCAACAATATTAATTGTTTTATAAGTAGATTCCATAGGTATAAAATGAACAGATTTTCTAAGTTTATCAATCACTACCATAATCGAGTCATTTTTGCTTTTGATTCTTAGGAAAACCTGAGATTAAGTCCAATGATATAATGTTCCACTTCCATTCTAGTATAGGTAGAGGTTGTAGCAGACTGGTTGGATGTTGATGTTCATCCTTTACCTCTTGACAACCTAAGCACTTAGATAAATATTTAGTTGTTTCACTCTTCATGTTAGGCTAATAAAACAATTTTCTTAAGGCTGTTATCATTTTTTGGTATCTTGGATGACCAGAATACAACCTTTTGTGTAATTCGTCAAGAATTGTTGATTTTAAATGAGTAGAATTTGGTATGTACAGTCGCTTTTTGAACCTTAACAGTCCATTTTTATCTATAATCAGATCTTTTTTGTTCAGTTTTTCTACATTTTCTTGTAAATCATTTGTTGTTTTGATGTACTTTTCGTCATTACAACTTGCATATTTTATTCTTTGTTCGATGTCATTTTCTTCTTTGCTAACACTTATCTCATAAAGTTCATTAGTCCTTCGACTTTGTTTTCTTTTCCTTTAATGTGTTGTACTTCGAAATAAAATTCACTTAAAAAGGCTAGCCATATTGCTTGCCTTATGTTGAGATCTGGTTGACTGAATAAAACATTTACACCACTTTTGTCAGTTAGTAACAAAAAGATTCTCCATATTAAATAATGTCACCACATTTTCAGCGCATGAATTATGGATGCTAATTCCAAATCATGTGTAACGTAATTTTGTTCATGTTATTTTAGTTTATGTGATTTGTAATAGATGATGTGTCCATCTTGTGTTAGGACACCTCCCAAGCCTTTTTTTCTTGCATCCACGCAAACTGTGAAATCTTTATTGGGATCCACTACCCTTAGGACTGGTGTTGTAGTTAACAATCCTTTTAATTTATCAAAGTTGTCCTGACACTTTTGTGACCAAGTAAATCTTATTCCCTTTTTCTGTAGGGATGTAATTGGATATGCAATCTTAGAAAATCCTTCGATAAATCTTCAATTATAATCAGTAATTCCCATCAATGATCTGATGTCTACTACATCCTTAGGGATAGACCATTCCATAATGGATTTTATATTCTCTGGATCAACTGCAATAGCCTCTTTGGATATCACGTGTCCTAGGTACTGTATATTTCCTTGGTAGAAGTCACACTTATCGAACTTTGCATACAACTTGTGTTTTCTTAAGGTTTGCAATACTATTTTCAGATGTTCTTTATGTTCTTCTTCCATTTTTGAGTAAACTAAAATATCATCGATAAACACCAACACATATACTATTGACTAAATATACTATTCATCAAACACATAAAGGTTGTTGGTGCATTAGTAAGACCAAATAGAATTACAACAAACTCATAGTGTCCATAACGTGTTCTAAATGTTGTTTTATCTATATCCTTGTCTTTTATTATGACTTGGTGATAACCAGACCTTAAATATAACTTAGAGAAGATATTTTCTCCTCCAATTTGGTCAAATAGGTCGTTAATTCTGGGTAAGAGATACGTATTCTTGATCGTCATCTTATTTAGTTTTTGATAGTCAATGCATAGTCTCAAGGTCCCATATTTCTTTTTAATGAAAAGAACCGGTGATCTCTAAGGTGAGACACTTGGTCTGATATATTATTTAACTAAAATTTCTTGCAGTTGAATTTTATGTTTCATTAATTTGAGTAGACTCATTCTATAAGGTGCCTTACATATCGGGGCAGATCTAGGTAGTAGATCGATAGAGAAATATATCTCTCTTCTTAGAGGTAGTTCTGGTATTTCATCCATAAATACATCTCTAAACCCATGTAGGACAACAAAGTCCTATAAACTAGGTTTGTTTTCCTTTTGTAATAGATTAGTTACCTGAACAAGATAAACTTGGAAACCTTTGTTCATACATTTCTTAAAATGCATGGTTGATATATGCCTAAACGAAACTAATTTTCTTATCCCTTCTATCATCCTAACTGTGTTGTTTTCGTCTCTGGAAATAAGTGACTTTTCATAACAGTTTAATATTACTTTATGTTTCTCTAAGCAGTCCATTCCAATGATTATATCGTAATATCCCAAAGGTAAAATGTTCAAATCTAACTTTATACTTTGACTGTCTATGCTGTGTTCACATTCAGGAATAAAATTTGTTACCTTTCTCTTCGTCCTTGTTGCTAAATGTACTAATCAAGACTTAGCATGTTTTACTTTATTGAGTTTGTTTAATTCAACTAATCTAGGAGTAACATAACTCAGACTAGCTTATGGGTCAATTAATATGGAAATGTGGTTATCATTAATTTTACCTTCAACCTCCACTATAGTGGATTGATGATCAACTTGCATGACATCCACAACTGCATTATTTCTGTGCACGCTTCTGCCTATATCTCCTACTATCAAAGCTTCTTGCAGGTTATGGACTATAGTTCTTGTTGTGGAAATTAAGCATGGACAATTTATCCTCAAGTGAGGCTCTCCACACTCCAAACACTTCAATGGTTTTCTGGGGTTGTCCCCAACTTTCTTGACTCCCAAGTTAACTAGTCTACCTCCCCCTTGCGCACTCTGGGTGTTGGAATGATAATCCTTCTTTTAGAAAAAAAATTCCATATTCTGGAAAGGGGCTAGTTGGAAGCCTTTATTTCACTGATTCATTCTATCATGTTTCTTTTCTTTCCATGCCTTGGGAATTTCAGACCTCTATTTGTATTGATCATAGCACATCCAAGCCTTTCTAAAAAAATCATTTAAAGTCTTTTGATTTTCAAATTCAATTATGTCTTTGAACGACTGTGGTAGATCACTTAAGAATCGTTGTATCTTTACTTTGTCTTCCTTGATGTATGTTATAAATCTCAATAGTTCTAGAAATTTATTTATCATATCATCCATGGTCATTTGTCCGAGTCTCAGCTTGTAGAATTTCTTAGTTTTTCTTTTGTAATATCTTTCTGGAAAATATTTCTTCTTGAAATATTTCTTAAAACCTGACCATTCCATTTGTTTCTCTTTCAATCCCTTAGCCAGTTTCAGGTCTTGCCACTAGACACTTGCTTTTCCCTTCAAGTTGTAAATGGCCATTTTGACTTTCATATTACTATAGTAATTGTAAATTTGGAAGTATTTCTTTATATCTAGTAGCCATGCTTCAACCTCTTCAGTCATCCTAGATTCTCTGTCAAAGGTGGATGGTTTTATTTTCTTGAATTCACCTTCCAGGTGAACTACTTGTTTTCTTTTTCTTCATGTAGTTGTTTTGTTTCCTGCCATGTGTGTCTCTTCAAAAGCACTGTTCTCATTTTCTGTTTCATGAACAATTTTTTTGGAGTACCTTTTGTTGAGTTCTTCCTCTTTGTCATTGTCCTTTGGTATCTTCTTTGTTACTACACTGCCTAGCAACATTTCATTTATCTGTAATTGATCTTCTTGTGCCTTTTTCATCTTTTCATTATCTGATTTAAACACTTGTAATTCCACGATGAGTTTTGTCATTGTTTCCAAAACCTGGGTGGCTAAACTTTCTTCACTGTTATGCCCTGGTTCTTTAAGAAGTCCTTGATTTGGATTCTCTTCAGGCCTGATTTCTTCTTCATTATGTGCTAACATTATCACAAGAGACCAACAATTTTTCTTTTTGTAACAGTAAACATATTTGTTAGTTTTTCTTCAACATAGATAAAATAATTAAAATATTTTTTGTCTTTCCCTGAGGTCCAAGTGTTGTAACCTTCATCTCTAATACCATATGTAATGTACCCCAAATTTCCCAAATAAAAAAAAAATAAAAAAATTGTTAGGGGACATTAAAATTCCTTCACTCTCCAACATTGATTGTGACATAGATATAATCCCTTAAACATATATTTATTCCTTTATTGTATGCATCAGGGGTAAAATCATGAAAATGGGTAACACTTTTGTTTGTTTTATGACAATTTTTTTTTTAATTTTAATAGGTTCTTCAAATTCCGGTAAACAAAAGTATTAGAATTTTACTTTACCGTAAAAACAAAACTCGTGAAGAATTTTGTTCACTTTCTACTGACTATTTTTCATTTTTTTTTATTGAGATTTGATATGTCAATTTGGAAATTGTTTGACGGTATGTTCCTTAAAAATGAAGGGAAAGATAATAAGTTATTTTTTCCCACAACAATGTATCCATTATTAAACTTTTTTTTTTTGACAAATGAAATATATTGTAGCAATCTACAGAGACTCTATTTTGTGATGACTATATTTTTGAATCTAACGAATCAATATTATAATTTCTAGAATTTTTTTAAGTTGAGCAATCTGAAAAAGTTACATATTTTAAACACATGTTTTCCTCCACCATGTATCTATCTTAATTTTTACTTAAAAGTAAAATATAAAAATACCCTTTTTGAAGAGAACAGTTTAAGGATTATGAATATAAATTTTCCAGAATTTTCCACTGTGTATTTTTAGAGATATGGATTTTTCATTTCACTGAATCATAATCTCACCTAAAAATATTATGCAGTGATTTTTTTATAAAATTAAATAAAACTAGATAAAAACAATGAAAATGAAAACAAATTATACCTAATGAAACTTGATTCAATTTTTAAAATGTTGGTATCAATTCTGAAACTAGATTCTAAGTATTTGTAGGAGTCCTCTACCTCCAAGGATAAAGTAAGATGGGGATAATTTGCAGTTTCCTGCAAACAGTCTCATTTTTAGGTTTTCGGTCTCAATAGTCTTTTGGTCGAAACCTAGTTTTTAACGGTATCTGTTAAAAATAAACATTTTTGCCAAAAATTCTTTTGGTTGAAATATGATTACCATAGGAAAATAATTCATCTGAAAAACATTGTACATGAATTTCGAGGGCAACGTTAAATTTGACATGAAATTTTTTGGTCGAAAAAGGTTTCGACCGAAAAAATTCCTAGCAACATTTTTTCGGCCAAAAAATTGCCGCCAGGAATTTTGGAGACCCGATTGTCACGAAAGTGTTACCCATTTTCATGATTTTTCGCACAGTAGTATTACCGTCATTATTGCATTAGAATCATACACTTAGTTTTTATTGAAAAAAAATTACGACCAGGACTTTCATGGCCCTTAGAATAACCACCATGTTTATGTAAAAACATGCTATCCATATCACATTATGAATTAGAATACCATTAATAATATGTTATCCACTTCTACATAACTCTCCTAGCTATGATAAACAATATAAATTATAACTATAGCCTGTCATATAGACTATCTGCCACAAAAATACTAACCATAATGATATATATCGTTTATCGTATAAGCTATCATATGGATAGCATAGCACTAACACTATCCCTATATATATCACATAAACTATCATCTGGATACTCTAACACTACCAATATCTATAACAATATACACATCATTTAACACATAGACTATTATATGGATTCCATAATCCTAACACTATCCATAACAATACATATATCGTTTACATATAGTCTATTGTATGGATACCATAATGACATATGAATTCAGTGTAGTGAAACAAACATATGCCATAACATTGTTAGCAACCCTACTTGACTAGTAACATAACTCAACAATAAATGGGTTCGAAACCATTTTAATGGTGGCTGACAGGTTGGGTCCTGTAGGAATTTAATCCTCGCCTAGTCCATTAATGGGGAAACCTATCTTGTACCCTCCAGACTTTACACTTAGTCATTAATGCCCAACGTGGGCTTGCCACCTCCCTTGAATTCACATGGAAAAGGTAAGGGTGTGTACCAACCGTGTTTACTCCTCTAGAGAGGCCCTTGAGGTAGTAAGTTATTCTTTGTAGTTTCCCCTTTCATTCTTCTAACATGAAACTTGCATCTGCGATGTATGAAAAATCAGCCTCTACGTTGTATACTAACATCTCCCCTGCTTTGTATATGGTTGACGACTTGGAAAGATTGGCCCTGGTGAATGATGGAAGGAGGCAACACACATCTAGTTATTCTATGTGCATGGTAAGTAAAATAATATGTTTCTTATGTTCTCTGTATACCGTGAATGAATTCTCTTTTTTGATGCAATGTAGAAAATAAAAGAGAGGTTTTATGAACAGACTCCTCGTTGTTCTTTCTTTGTTTGATTATTTACATTGTATTATCGTTGCACCTCTATATGGGTTTTCCACCTGGGGTTCCACTATGTTTAAGGTTTCAAAACTGGAGGGTTACTGTGTTATACCCTTGGTTGGTTGTTGTTCTTCTATCCTATACTCGTTACAGTTCTTTCATGGCTAGAAAAATTTTTAAAGGTTAAGCCCTGGTCTACCTCATTTCCCCATTATAACCCTACTAATCATATGCTCTAGAACTTGTCCTAAGAATCTTGAGACTTGCTATGCTATTTGCTAATATCCCGACCTGTCTCCTGTCAAAACTTTGTATGACATTTTTGTAATTTGTACTATGTATAATTATATATAAATACTAACTCTCTGTGGGATGTTTTGTATTTACCTTCTGTGTATATAAATAACAATGTTAACCCTCTATGGGAATTCGTAGTTTATGCTATGTGTATATAATTAGAAGTATTAAACCTCTGCGGGGAAATTCATAATTTACGGTCTATATAAATATATAGAAATATAAACAGGATTTTAATCGTTTGAAATGACACTTGCTTGTACCTTCTGGTTATAAAACGGTTTCTCTACTGGGAGAGATTTGGTTCTTACTATAATGTTATTTAATTTTAGTGATTCATTGTGAACAATGCACATGTCACATATTATGTGCCTCTTATGAACATGTGAAGACACACAAGACACATCTTATGCGCCTCTTTAGATTTAAAGATTTAAATGTGAATATACATAGGTTTCAGAGAAATATAAATGTGTGCTTCCTGTTTGATTAAGCTATGCACAGTCTAATTCGATGCTAGTTATATATTGTCGTCTCTCTCTATTTTATAAGTGAAAATTCTATGCACGAAAACATGAAATTAATGATGGGGCCCTTTTCTGTTTTGCAAGGGTACCCATCAGTCGGTTTTGGGTCCACTCCTCCTCTTAGATCGTGGACAGATTTTCGTACCAGAACAAGCAGCAATCTAGTTCTTCACTGGACTCAAGCTAAGTATTGACCTTGACTTGTTCTTATTGTTTAAGTTATATAGAATTAAAATGCTATCATAGTTTACTAAACCCTCATTTTTCTTCCTTTACAGGTTGTGCAAATCGAGTAAATCAAATGAAGGAAACATCTTTCTTGAAAGGTATTTGAGTTCTGATCTATGTGCGCATTACTTCGGTTACATACAAATTCTATTTATACTTCTTAGAACTCTGTTTAACACACAAGGGGTTGTGGAGTCTTTGGTCTATGGTACTCCAACTATAATATTGCATAATGATCGAATTGATTACAATGGTTTCTTTTGCAGGATACTTTGAGTTCATCACTATGTTTATGTGGTAGTAAAGAATGTATTTGAACTGTTATTATTTCTATCTATTCTTTGTGGTGTTGTACAGATTTGACAAGCAATTCCATATATATATAATCCAATGGTCAATAAGAACATAACAATTGGTTCTACCATTTATTTATGCATGAGCACACACACACACACACACACACACACACACATATATTTAATTATATATATATATATATATATATATATATATATATATATATATATATATATACCACCATCACATTTCAAATAAACAATACATGCAAAATCATTTAAATCTAATAAGCCATCATATTCCTAAAAAATAATAATCATAACATAACATTGAAAAGGAATTCAAGACACGATACATATCTGAAACCTGATGCTAGAATACAACTCAAACAACCATGTTCCACCCAACCATAAAATAGAACAACCAAGTTCACTTGCTCTATTCACCCCCTAGCCTGACCATGAGTCCATAAGGGACAACTAAATGAACCTCCTTAGCTATAGTCGTCATCCAGAGATCATAAAATCCTTTGCCTCACACTCACAGTGCTCATAACAACAAATAGGTTCTTTCCCCTCAACATACTAATAAATGTCATGCCTCCTCCATATGTTGTTAAATATGCATCCTTGTGCCCAACTTATTCCTTCCCTCCTTGGGAAATTCACAACCTTAGAAATCCATGATTTTTAGGGGTTTCTAGTGGTCAAATTCCACATTTTCCACTTGTAAAAATTATCCTTAAGGTAACTCAAACCTGTTCCCCACCCATGGAGTCATGATCAACTATTTTTAAGCTGGTTGTTCCATTTGTCTTCCAACATTTAAATTATTAAAAGTTCGTCTTGCAAATGTGTCAAAATAAAAGAAGTTAGTTGGGAAAGTCAAATATTTTCCCAACAATCATCAAATAATTAATTACAACAATAAAAATCCCAAATTCATATTTTCCATAAATGGCAAATAATTTCTAGATCTGAATTTTCCAAAAATGGAAATTTATTTCCAAGTTCACTTAGAATTTAATATTTAATATTTGTGGATATACATGAATGATACATAAATTTTTATTATAAACAAAGTTTTCTTTAATAATGTTTAACCTCAAAATCCATCTATCTTTCTTTAGTGTTCTTATTCCTCGAATATGACATACCTAATATATGGTTATATATAAGAATAAAATCGGAAGGGAAAGCCTGAAACACAATGGAAGGAAGAGATTATCGAGTTGACTGACCATTCAAGTACTTTAGTACTCTGAGCATAAACTCAATCATCGAGGTTTTAAAGGAAGAGGCATAGAGACCTTTAAATAAGTGATGTTACAATAATCTGAGATGATTAGAGACTCATGTTCATATTTAAAACTAAAACTAACACAAAACATAATCTCTATCTACAATATGAGTAAATAGATAGTTGACGGACCCTCTTCAAACAAATAAATCTTACTTTGAATCCTCTGAATCAGGCACATTTTGTAAACGAGGTAGATGTAATGCCCAGTAAAGCTAGCACAACTTATTTCAAACTGTAGATAGTCAAGACATATACAGACTTAAGGGAAAACTACCATAATAAATACTCTTAAGTGTAATGGAGTAATTACAGAAACAAAAAATGAGCTATATTAATAGACATACCTTCTATTTTACAAAATGAATTCTGGAGAAGAAGACAATATGAGCATGTTTAAAGTTACAAACTACAAGTAAGTGTTTACCTGGAATTTTCCTTTTCCTTAAATAGTGCAGAGTTATCGTGATTTGTAGGTAGTATTGCCATTCACTCTAGGAATTGGAAATTGCCAATGGGAAGAATAGAGAAAATAACTGGAGTGAATACAATGAAGATAGGGTGAGAAGGCACCGTCGGTTCTGTTCTCAAGGGGAAGGATGATCTCGATCCCATCACCCTATACCCCCCTGCAATATTGTGTGGGTTCATACTTTGTCCATGTGAATGGTGGGAAGTGGATGAATATGGTTGGTCCATGTTGCTAGTACCTCTAACTGTTTTAGCAAAGAGTAAGTGTATATTAATACCCCTAACCATAAATCTCTCACATCAACAAAATGGATTTCTAGTTATGGGGCCATGTGCCTCCTTTTAGTATTAACCCCCTTTAAATTTTTAATTGTGATACCCTTGCATGTATGGTTTTCGATTAAGGTTCATGACCCAAGTCCATTGACAAAGGTTCAATGGATTTAATGTCTTACCTTAGAGATTCAATTGTATAGGAAAAATGATGTATCTTGAGAGCTCCTTGGTGTTAAGAATTTTGACAAGAAACAATATATGTATCTATATAGAGTAGAGAAACTTTGTGAAAGAGTAAGGGAAACTACACGATGATTGACAAGAAAATATATTAAATAGTTAGTAGCATGTGAATGTCCTTCCTTTAAAAGAAAAGGGTGTAAGAGTTGAATTCCATCTTATAATCTTGAAATGGAAATCCCATTGTCCTCATGTCCAGGTTAACAAGTGGTAATAGTCTTAATGGAACTAAAAGGACAATGATAAGTGTCAAAAAAAAATTAATTATGTATCTTACCTTTTAGAGCATATTTAAATTAAGGAAGAGTTGGTGAAGAATATATCCTTATTTCTTCTAAGCTTAAAACTATTCTACGAAATAATTTTTTTTTAGTAGTAAATATGGGGTATATCACATGTGGTATCATATTTCTTGGTTGTAGCACTTATGCCTAAGAGCAACACCAAAAATTTATTTTTGTTAAGGGAAAAATATAACAAATAATATTTACTGTTACAAACAGACTGTGTCCAAATTGTCTTTGGTAAAAATGTCTGTGCATAATGGAGAAGGAGATAGACTTGAGAGGAACAACAATCAAGAGATTCCTAGAAACCTAGAACATCATAGTGAAATAAGTTCAACAACCTAAGTGTTGGAAATGATGATGAATCTTATTGCGCAATTCTAGGTGTTTAAAGTTGATAATGAAAAGTTAAAGAAAGCTAAGGAAGACCAATAGGAAATTAATGAAATGTTGTTACATAGTATAGAAAAAAAAAAGAGTCTAAGGAATAATGAGATGGAAGACGAGGTCAGTAAAAAGTCCTCAAAGAATTCTAGTCATGAAACAGAAAGAGAAAACAACTCTTTTAAGGACACACGCATGACAAAAAACAAAGAATCTACAGGAAAGAAGAGAAAACAATTGGATCACTTGGAAGGTGAATTCAGAAATATAAATCCCTCACTTTTGATGGTGAATAAGATGAAGCCTATAATGGTGAAGAAGATTGACGCAGAGCACGCTCCACTGAGCACGTCCGCCTCCTAAGGACCTTCTTATACTCTCGGCCCGAAAAACTTCAAGGTTCTTTCGATCCCTTATCGGGATCTCTCAATACCGACAGAACTCTTTCTGTGCGATCTCCTCCTTGCCTTAATGGGATATCGGGTTTCTCGTTATCATGAATCTCGTGGGCACATTCCTCGTGCTATCCAAAACCCTGTAATCCGATGGTTCTCAATGCCAATACTTCTTAGTTCCTGTCGGGGATTTCCCTGTCGGGAAATCGACGTATGCGATGTCGTGTTTTGCTAGCACCACGAATCTCCGAGTCTCAATGCCACCTTGCATTGACCCCTACAAAGGTTGACTTCTACGACACCTGTCCTCCTCTCCAGTACCTATGGCTTGGACTTCTGTGCAATTGGGAAATCGCGTTTCGGGAAATCGTGATTCTCGTTACACAACCTCAGGAGGCTCTCCATGTCCCAAACCCTGATGACACCTATCTCCTACGGTGAGCTTGTAGTTGTGTGTATGTCCGTCGCGATTCAAAGTTTCGTGACTCCCGCGGTCACGGATCTGTCATCACTGGAAAACCCGATTTTTCAATGAGTCAAGCCCCGATGAGCTCTGACTTCTTCCCTACGCACTAAAGTCTAAATCCAACGCAAATTCTCCCAAATCTGACGACTATCGGGACTTCACTAATTCCCTCGACGAACCCTGACTGTCAATTTCTCCTCTTTGGAGATTTCTCAAAATGACTAAATGTTCCTCTTCAACAATGACCCGAAGGTGCTAAACCTCCTGAACTTTTCCTTCTCTGACTCTTCAGAGGACTTGTGCGCACTCCTTGCACAATCGTTCAACCACTCCTAAGTGTTGAATCCCCTCAACTCTCTTCACTTCCTGCAGTAGTAGTCTTTGAACAATTTGCTCAGATACGCAACTCTGAGGCTCCTTCTTTAGCCTGCGCACTCCTTGCACAGCTTCAAAAATCCAAATCCACTCCTGGGTAAGTGAGAACAAAGGTTTAACTATTGAGCCCTCATTGACGCACTCCTTGCGGATGTATTCAACTGCACACTTTGTAGGAATCTCTTGGCTCAGATAGAGAAACAATTGAAACTCATTCTATATTTTTCTTCAGACTTCAGTTAAAAACATGAAATCCTATGCACATCATATACAAAGAAAATGCATACACAAAAAACAACCATTCATGAGCACATAAATCACATGCACAGAGAAAAAACACCTGCCATGAATTTGAATCAGACTGTCTTCTATTAATTCAAAACATCTGTACATGGGTGTTCTTCACAAATTCCCTGCTTTCTCTTCTCTTCTGAATGCTTGATTCTGAATGATCTTATCATCTACAAGTGAGGGTGTCTATATCCGTTTTCCCTCTCGAACTCTAACTATCAAATCTACAATTAAAATCTACCTACCAGCATTAACTAAAATAAATGTCGCCTATCTTCCTGAGGACGAGAGCTTAAAGTCTCAAGGTCCATTACAATATAGGTGCGTCATCTCTTAAATGGATCATTTAAGATTTTGCAACCATTCCCAAAGTACTTTCAAAAATGTGTGCTGGCTTGTCCAGCTGTCTTCCGCTTGATGCGCTGGCCCGCTTGATGCGTTGGCGATGCTCCTACATCATACTCCCTCGCTTGAAAATTTTCATGGGTTCCTATCCATGAGCTCCTGCATGGTTTGTCCATGCTTTTGTATCTCTGCTTCATTTTCCCAGCTGACATATTCCACTGGGTGGTTCTTCCACTTGACCAAATACTCGAAGTATTCTTTTCTCCTGGTCTTCTTACCCACTCGCTTGTCCAGTATGCACTCCATCTGTGGATTCTCTGCTATGGGCATCTACTTCATCCACTGGATCACTAGTTCCTCAGTTCCAGCCTCTGCTTCTCCAGCCTTGTATGGGTATAAATCTGAAACATTGAATATCGGAGATATTCCTATCTCATCCGACAACTTAATCTCATAAGCGTTTTCTCCCAACTTCTTTAGGACTCTGCATGGCCCAATTTTCTTCATCTTCAATTTGTTGTATGTTCCCCTTGGGAACCTTTCTTTCCTCAGATGCGCCAGAACTAGATCACCAACCTCGAACTGAAGTTGTCTTCTATGATGATCCGCCCTACATTTATATTCCTGGTTCGACTCCAGCAATCACTGCTTCACTCTGCTGTGAAGTTCTTCCATCGCCTCTGCAAATTCTTCAACGCTTGCACTCTTTGTGATTATCTGTTCTGAGTCCCTCAGTTCAGATACTCCTCTCGGCTGCCTGCCATATACAATATCAAATGGACTTTTCCCTGTTCTTCTGTTCACTGAATCGTTGTAAGCCAATTTTGCCTGTGGAAACACATTATCCCAACTGTTGTGGTGCTCCGTCACCAGGCTTCTTAATAAATCTCCAAGGCTTCAATTTACAACCTCTGTTTTCCCATCTGTATAAGGATGATAGGCTGAACTAAACATCAAGTTAGTTCCCATCTTCTTCCAGAGTTTCCTCCAGAAATGTCCAATGAACTTTGTATCCATGTCTGATACAATGCTTCTGGGTAATCCATGAAGTCTAATAACTTCTTTGAAAAACAAATTTGTGATGTACGTCACATCACTGGTCTTCTGGCATAGAATGAAATGTGCCATCTTTGAAAACCTGTCAACCACCACAAAGATGGAATCATGTCCTTTTTGCGTCCTTGGAAAACCTAATACAAAATCCATGTTAATCACCTCCCATGGTTTCTCGGGTATGGGAAATGGCTGATAAAGTCCCGCATTCTGTTTTCTTCCCTTTGAATGCTGACAAATTATGCACCTGCCAAAAAAAATTTTGACATGTGTTCGCATCTTCGGCCAAAAATATGTTTCTCTCATCTTTGCAAATGTCTTATCGTGCCCAAAGTGCCCTGCTAATCCACCACTATGTTTTTCTTTTAGTAGATTCTCCCTCATGGAGCAATTCGGAATACATAACTGATTACCTCTGAACAACAATCCATTCTGGATCATGTAATCCATCCACGAGCTTCTATCTCTGAGAACTGGATTCTCAGCTGCCTTGTATGCCTCTGAAAAATCAGCATCACCTGCATACATGTCCTTAAGGTTTTCAAAACCCAATGTCTTGACTCTGAACTCCTGTAGCAACAAACACTTCCTGCTCAAAGCATCATCCACTTTGTTAGCATTCCCTGAAATGTGTTTAATTACAAATGTAAAGTTCTGCATATACTCTACCCATTTAGCATGTTTCTGATTCAGCTTCTCCTGCTGAGTCACAAACTGTAATGCATGATTATCACTATACAATACAAATTCTTTTGGGATCAAGTAATGCCTCCACTTTCTCAATGCCTGTATGATAGCATAAAATTCCTTATCATACGTGGAGTACTTCAGTTTTTCTTCATCCAACTTCTCGCTGAAATAGGCAACTGGTCTGTCTTCTTGACTCAAGATTGCCCCTATGACGTATCCACTTGCATCACATTTCACCTGAAATTTCTTCTTGAAATCTGCCAACACCAACACTAGTTGCTTTGTGATCTTTCGCTTCAACAGATTGAAGCTCTTTTCATTCTCTGTTGTCCAGTGAAAAGTCTTATGCCACTTCTTCACTGTATCCATCATTGCGGTGCTAATTCCACTGAAATTCCTAATGAACTTTCGGTAGAAACTAGCCAAACCATGGAAACTCCTCACCTCAAAAACATTTCTGGGTGATGGCCAATTCTTAATCACTTCCACTTTACTCGGATCCATCTTTAACTCATTTGCCGATATGACAAAACCCAAATAAATGAGCTGTGTCTTCATAAATGAGGACTTCTTCATGTTGATCAACAACTTTTCCTGCTGTAGCTTCCTCATCACAATGGCTAAATGCTTCAAATGTTCAGCCTTCGTCTTACTGAAAATCAGTATATCGTCCAGATATACGACAACAAATTTCCCAATGAATTCCCACAGGACTTCATTCATCAGTCTCATGAACGTTCTCGACGCGTTTGTCAAGCCAAACGACATGACCAACCATTCGTATAGACCTTCGTTTGTCTTGAATATTGTCTTCCATTCATCACCTTCCCTCATGCGAATCTGATGATATCTGCTCTTCAGATCAATCTTTGAAAAATAATTTGCCCCGCTCAGGCAATCCATCAGATCATCCATTCTCGGTAGTAGAAATCTATACCTGATGGTGATTTTGTTGATCACTCTTGAGTCGGTGCACATTCTCCAGCCTCCATCTTTCTTCAGACTAAGCACCATTGGAACGGTACATGGACTCAATCTTTCTCTGACTAATCCTTTGTCCAACAAATCCTGGACCTGCCTTTTAACCTCCTCATTTTCTTGTGGCATCAACCTGTACACAACCTTGTTCAGAAAACTGGCTCCTGGTATGAGGTCTATGTGGTGACTCACACTCCTCATCGGTGGCAACGAATGAGGTCATTCATCCACGATGATGTCAGTGAACTCCTCCAGCAGTTCCTGAATCTCATCTGGTAAGTCGTCCACTCTTGTGCTAGTCAGAACAATTCTCGGCTTTCTGACAACAAAGAATTGTGGATCCTCTTTCTTCTCCATTTCTGTAAGAAGCTCCTTCCCACTCATGAGAAGGATTGTGCTGCTTACTTCTGGGTTCACCTCCTTATCCTTTATCGGAATTAACCTATGGGTTCTCCCATTTTTCTCCAGGGTATATGTGTTCATTCTCCCATCATGAACTACATTCCTATCATATTTCCATGGTCTACCCAGCAACAAATGACATACATCCATGGGAATAACATCACAAAGTACCTTATCATTATACCCCCCTATTTTGAATCGACTAAACATTGTTTAGTGATGCTCACCTGATGTCCCTTATGTAGCCATGAAACTTTATATGGACTCGGGTGATCAGTTGTCTCCAGCTCTAGTTTTTCCACCATCTCGGTCGAAACGAGATTATCTATGCTTCCACTGTCTACGATGACCTTGCATTTCCAGTCCTTGGATTTGCAAGCTGTCCTGAATAGTCTGGTCGTTTGAACTGAGTTTTCCACCTCCTTCTCGGGCGTCAAAAGGACTTTATTCATTCTAAGCGATCTTCCACTGTTTGCGTCTTCATTCTCAACATCACGCCTCTGATATTTTGCGATCTGAGCTTATCCAATTTCCTTCTTTTTCTCTAGACACTCGAATGACTTGTGCCCATTTTTGCCACATGTGATAATTCCTCCTCGGCCTCTTCCTCTGCCTCAAGTACGAGGAAAAGTGTTTGCGTCAACATAACCGCCACCCTGCTCAGTATGTTGCACCCTCTGATCAAGATGTGGTCCTCGCTGTGAGGTTCCACCTCTCTCAACCTTTCCCTGAGGTTTCTTCCATTCCTCCTTGGGCTTCTGATATTTCTCTTGGGCAACTATCTTGCCTCTAGGCTGACTCCTGCCTCGCCCTCGCTGACCTTGCCTACGACTCAGTTTTTCTTCGGCCTTCAGAGCCATATGATAAGCATCCTCAACTGTTCGGATGGTTCCCAGACTTAATTCATCTTGAATTTCATACCTCAGGCCATTCATATACCTGGCAACTTTTTCATCGTCGCTCTCTCGATGACCTGCTCTGATGTTTAGCTTGTAAAATTATTCAGTATACTCTTTTACCGTCATCAACTTCTACCTCAGGTTCTGCATCCTCCTGAAAAGTGTGATATGATAATCCCTTGGGATGAATTTTTCCTCCATCTTTGCAATCATTCGATCCCAGCTTTTGATCTTTTTCTTGCCTTTGGAACGTCTATCTGCCTGAAGCTCGTCCCACCATAATTCTACATTTCTTTTCAGTTTAGTGACAGCATGCCTAACCTTTTTATCCTCTTCGATGTATTCATAATCGAAGTAGGTGTCAAGAGCATGGATCCAATCCAACAACTCTTCTGCATCCAGACTTCCTTCATAGACTGGAATATCCATTTTCGTCTTTGAACTCATTCGAGCGATAGCCTTAATCAACCACTCATTAGCTGCATCTTCAGCTACAATTTATCTCAGTTGTTCAGCTTCAACCTCATTGTCGAAATCACTAAGATCCCCTGCACCAGTTGTGCATCTCTGCGCTGCTTCCATATCTTCCAGCCTTGCTCGAAGATCTCGTATCTGCCTCTCCATCTCCAGATTTCCTGCTGGCCTGCCTCTTCTTCGCACCTCCCTGTCTTTGGGATCAAGTGTCTGCCTTTCTCTTCTAGGAAGCATGGTGTATTTACTCCTTCTCCTCTTTGCTACATAAATCAAAGGTACTCCCACTCCGATACCACTCTGACACAGAGTGTGCTCCACTGAGCACGTCCGCCTCCTCAGGACCTTCTTATGCTCTCGACCCAAAAAACTTCAAGGTTCTTCCGATCCCTTATCGAGATCTCTCAATACCCACAGAACTCTTTCTGTGCGATCTCCTCCTTGCCTTAACGGGAGATCGGGTTTCGTGTTATCGCGAATCTCGTGGGCACATTCCTCGTGCTATCCAAAACCCTAAAATCCGACGGTTCTCAATGCCGATACTTCTTGGTTCCTTTCGGGGATTTCCCTATCGGGAAATCGGTGTATGCGATGTCACATTTTGCTAGCACCATGAATCTCTGAGTCCCGATGCCACCTTGCATTAACCCCTGCAAAGGTTGACTTCTACGACACCTGTCCTCCTCTCTAGTACCTATGGCTCGGACTTCCGTGCGATCGGGAAATCGCGTTTTCGGAAATCATGATTCTCGTTACACAACCTCATGAGGCTCTCCAAGTCCCGAACCCCGATGACACCTATCTCCTGCAGTGAGCCTGTAGTTGTGTGTATGTCCGTCGCAATTCATAGTTTTGCGACTCCCACGATCATGGATCTCTCGTCACTAGAAACCCCAATTTTCCGATGAGTCAACCCCTGATGAGATCTGAATTCTTCCCTGCGCACTAAAGTCTAAATCCAACTCAACTTCTCCCAAATCTGACGACTGTCGGGACTTCACTAATTCCCTCGACGAACCCTGACTGTCGATTTCTCCTCTTTGGAGATTTCTCAAAATGACTAAATGTTCCTCTTCAACATTGACCCGAAGGTGCTAAACCTCCTGAACGTTTCCTTCTCTGACTCTTCATAGGACTTGTGTGCACTCCTTGCGCAATTGTTCAACCACTCCTAAGTGTTGAATCCCCTCGACTCTCCTCACTTCCTGCAATAGTAGTCTTTGAACAATTTGCTCAGAATCGCGACTCTAAGGCTCCTTCTTCAGCATGCGCACTCCTTGCACGGCTTCAACAATCCAAATCCACTTCTGGTTAAGTGAGAACAAAGGTTTAACTACTGAGCCATCATCGACGCACTCCTTGCGGATGTATTCAACTGCACACTTTGCAGGAATCTCCTAGCTCAGATAGAGAAACAATTGAAACTCATTCTATCTTTTTCTTCAGACTTCAGTTAAAAACATGAAATCCTATGCACAGCATATACAAAGAAAATGAATACAAGAAAAACAACCATTCATGAGCACATAAATCACATGCACAGAGAAAAAACACCTGCCATGAATTTGAATCAGACTGTCTTCTATTAATTCAAAACATCTGTACATGGGTGTTCTTCACAAATTCCCTACTTGCTCTTCTCTTCTGAATGCTTGATTCTGAATGATATTATCATCTACAAGTGAGGGTGTCTATATCCGTTTTCCCTCTCAAACTCTAACTATCAAATCTACAATTAAAATCTACTTACCAGCATTAACTAAAATAAATGTCGCCTATCTTCTCGAGGACGAGAGCTTAAAGGCTCAAGGTCCATTACAATACAGGTGCACCATCTCTTAAATGGATTATTTAAGATTTCACAACCATTCCCAAAGTACTTTCAAAAATGTGTGTTGGCTTGTCCAGCTGTCTTCCTCTTGATGCGCTGGCCTGCTTGATGCATTGGCGATGCTCCTGCATCAAAGATGAAGCCTATTTTCTGGACATAAAGAAATACTTTCAGATTTATAATTATTCTAGTAATATGAAGGTTAAAATGGCCATTTATAATTTAAAAGGGAAGGATAGTATCTGCTGGAAAGACCTGAAGCTAGCTAAAGGATTGAAAGAAAAAAATATGGAATGGTTAGAATTCAAAATTCATTTCAAGTAACAATACCTATCAGAAAGTTATTATGTAAGAAAACTAACTAATTTTATGAATTGGGACTAGGAAAAATGTCTATGGATGATCTAATTAATAAATTTCTAGATTTGCTAAGATTTGTGCCTTATATCAAAGAAGATAAAGTAAATATTCAAAGGTTATTGAGTTTTCTACCATAGTCTTATAAAGACAAAATTGAATTTGATAATCCTAAATCTTTGAATGAGGTATTTAGAAAGGCCAAAATGTGTTATGAACAATATAAACAAAGATATGAAAATCCTAAGGCATGAAAAGATAAGAAGCAGGATAAATTGAATCAACGGAAGAAAGATTTAAAGCCAACCCCTTACCATAAAATCACTAAAGGATTCCAAAGGAATAATTATTCCTCTAGCACACAACATTCTCAAGGGGGAAATAAACCATTTAGTTTGGGATTCAAGAAGATAGTGGACACTCTGAGAGATCCATTGAAATGTTGGGAGTGTGGATAAACCCATCTGCGGAGAAACTCTCCATGCCTTAACCCATCAATTAAAACTTCAGTCCACAATCTACAAGAAGATTTAACAGTTGGACATATTGGTAGAAACATCCATAAAATCAGTGCAACTTTGGATGGAAGACAAGCAGATCATCAATCCACTATTGTGGAAGTTGAAGGTAAAATTCAAAACATCAATGTATGTATACCAATTGACGTATGAGCTAGATTAAGTTATATTACCCCAAATTTAGTATATATTGAACAAACTAAACAAGGTAAGACATGTTAAATCGTGGTTAGTACAGTTAACAATAGGAACAAAAAGAAAGGTAACATAATTTGTTTCTTATTGTGA
Source organism: Picea engelmannii (assembly GCA_009831015.1). Lineage (NCBI taxonomy): Eukaryota > Viridiplantae > Streptophyta > Pinopsida > Pinales > Pinaceae > Picea > Picea engelmannii. The sequence continues at coordinate 953,984 of ML777056.1, read as the reverse complement.
GATAACTACAAGTGGACATAATACAAAGTTAAATATGAACATCTTACATTTAGGGTTGTATGACATAATTATTGGAATGGACTAGTTAGAAAGGCATAAAGTGATACTAAACTGTTATGAAAAGTCATTTGTGTACAAGGATGAAAATAATACAACAAGATCAATACAAGGAATCAAAAAACCAGTTTCTATTAGACAAATATCAGCAATGCAACTCAAGAAATGTATTAGTAAGGGTTGCAAAGTGTATGCTATTAAAGTAACTAATATTTTGGAAAGAGAAAGAAAACCAAGTTTGGAAGAATTTGCAATTCTTCATGGATTTAAGGATGTATTCGTAGAAGATATACGATAACTACCTCCAAGGAGAGAAATATGTTTCTCTACTGATCTACTACCTGGATCTACCCCAATATCAAAGGCACATTATAGAATCAGTATTCCTGAGCTAAAAAAAATGAAAACTCAATTACAGGAACTCTTAGATAAAGAATACATGTAACGACCTCCTCGTTACGACAACGACTCTGACAATAGGTGCAATTTTTTTTTGTTTAAGGTGTGTGCACATGTGTAGAAGTAACCGACACCCTAGAATCTACGTCACCACTCGACGACCAACACGACGCAACCACGATGAACATAAAAAGACAACAATGACCTTACAATTCCGTTATCATGAACTAATAAACACATTAAGATTATATCACCTTGACTCTGCGCAACAACACGCACCTTCATCAATAGGTGACCTCCATAAAAGTACAGCTACATTAACTTTTTCATAATGACAACACCATTGCATATTTAAAATCCAATGACCTAGCATGCTAATAATCTTTCTAACTTCATTGTTCTAATTGATCATTAACAATAGAACCTTCTTCCTTCACATTTTATCCTCATTATATTACCGTAGCATTGCAGTTACACCTTATTGTAACATTTGAGAACATTTACAATAAAATTCAGTAATAGTAAAACAAACAACAGTAACCTTACATTAAATTAGGTGAACATGCCAAGGAAGTTCCAATGAATATAACAACATTACCCTTACCTTAAATGGCCATAACTGGGCCGATAAGCTAACTTAAATTTATTTCCGGTTATGTAATAAGAATACTGCATTCCACTACTAGGATAAATTAAGTCAATCGTCTATCTTACATAACATCATAAACATATCATTCTAATTAATGCACTCGATGTTATTCGCCGAATCATTCACATTTTTACCTTCTTCTAAAGGCACGCAAGTAATCAACTTTGTTATAAGGCACAAGAGGTTAGGATTCCTTAATGAATCATAGTTCCACATTATAATTAAGGCACAAGGTAAACTAATTAATAAACACTTCACTCTAGCTTGAATGTATATAAAGAAAAACTCGGGTGAATTAAAAATAAGCTTCTTTATCGTTGTTTCTTTGGGTAGCATAACATACCCAATCCTTATTTATCATGGTGTTATTGTGTACAAGTCACATTATAAAATTTCTTGAGAGATTAACATAATTAAATAAAGGTGAATCCATTAAATGAATTACTTATTAAGTGGTTATTATAAATAATACCCATCACTCCATAAAGAAGATCACTAAGAGAATCAATAATAAGCATGAAATCCCTTGGCATTTTATTTTCTTCAAGCTCCTACTGTATATCGTAAGTTGTGTAGAATAATATATAGGTAAGTTATAATAGGTCTAGAGTTCAATCAATTACTCTAAGAGGAGGTAAGGAGTAATTTAAATTCTCAATAAAGTGTAAGTTGTTCCACCCACCTTATTATCCCATCACTAATTCCATGTTCAACGGGTTAAGAAACAGCATAATAATCTATCGCTTTACACATATAATTTAAACTCAATCCCTTTGAAAATATAATTTAAAAGAAAATGTTGAATAACAATTTAGGTCTTGCCATCCCTTACCAATTAAAATTAAAAGGAGTTAAATTGAAATGACTTTAACCATTATTCAACTTCTACTAAATTAATGTCTCTGAAAAAGGAAGATAGTACGCGGCATTAGCAACGTCCCGAGCAAGCAACCCTAATACATCAATTATTAATATGAGGTAGGTTATTGCCAGTTTAAAAGTGTGAGAATGTCAAGAGGCCAGTCTCAATGTGCCTTGGGCAGTTGACATTTGTTTCGATGGCCGGTATGTTTAACTCCCCAACTGCAATGCTATTCCGCTTCTTGATGAATCATTGGCTGAGAATCCTACCTACCTCCTATGTCAGACAAGTCATTAATCGCTTGGTGTAGCGCTCTCTTATTCCCAGCGCTTTCATCCTTTGGTTGGCGTGCTATGTTAATACACTGCTACAGCCAGGGTTCGGGCCTGATAAATTTTAATCATGGAGAGCCACCTGTCCAAGGCGCCTCCAACCCTGGTGTTGATCCCTTCAATGCAGATTTTATATTTACCTACAATTAGTTTAAAAAAAAAACTTTCAACGTTCACTAAGGAATATGTATGACATACCATCATCTATTTTTTGAGCGTAATATCTCAGATTCAGTTTAATTTCTTAGTTGGTCTCCATATTAACCATATTTATTAGTATTACCTCTCGAGTTGCATTACAGCCACGCTAGTGACATGTGCACTTTAGGATTTCCAAAATCTAAGGTGGGAACAGAGAGATCATGTGATCTGGGGAAGGATAACAATGTCAATACCACACAAGGAATGGCAGAATGGTTATCAAGGGTTTCGGTGTATGAGTTTCTGCTGCACAGGTGTAAGGCGCGAGTTAGAACCGTATCCGTGGGTGGAGTTGCTAGGGTTCCAAGGCGGTGAGAATGGAGTATCCATCACTCTAAATATTCGTGCATTAACTGCCTGCAACGTCTACGCAGGCACCACCGCTTCTACGACCAAACAGGAGGATCACCATTTTTCGTAATTGAGCAACTTACGCCTTAATTAATTTAATCTGAAACGCAGATATTTAATAATAAGAATTTCAATAATTTATTCTAACCGCTCACTATCTACTCATTAATATAATTTACTGGTGTCATGACATTCTTACGATTCCTAAATCTAACCACAGGTCAAGTCCATTTCTTATTTAATTAACGAATTCCATACTAAATTCATGGGTGAGAAATCATTAATGCTTAAGTCATTTAATCCAACCAAAACAATTAAGCCATTTACATATATAGCCTTAACAGAAACCACTTAATTCAATGATGTCAACCATTTAAAAATTATCCACATGCCTAATATGTGAGGAAATCAATGAGGAATAACGTACTTCAACTATTATCATGAAGATTAACATTGAACAACTTATATAACGTGAATATTAGCAACCACCAGATCTCAATCCTTACTGTGCCAAAGTGCGAAAACTATATCTCTCAATATATCTATACTAATTGCAGTAAGGTTTACGGAAATCAAATAGCGAATACACAGAGACTACTTGCACGGATTGTGTTGTCCAGTGATAAAGAAAAATACCTAACATAAAGACTATTTGCAGGGACTACATTGTCCAGTTTTACAGAAGAAAAGTAGTACCCTTTTTGTCTATGTGGAAATCTCTGTAATGTGTATCAAGTTATCTTGCACGGATTGTGTTGTCCAGTGATAAAGAAGAATACCTAACATAAAGACTATTTGCAGGGACAGGCTTGTCCAGATTTACAGAAGAAAAGGAGGACCTTGTTTGTCTATGTGGAAAGTCAAACTTATATACTGATTATAATTAATACTTGAATGTAAAATAAAGGAGAAATTCGTGCCATGGTAGGGACTTGGAACAGTCGCGTAGGTTCCAATGGAACAACCCGACCTGTGATAGTTATAGTCGCAATAGAATTGCAAAACAATCTAATTTAATTATTAATCAATATGGAGAACACCCCAACATATTATAACAACCCCAATGTGATGGAAAAGATTTTATATATGGGGCTGTCGGAAACATTCGCGCTGTCCCAGATCAGTCTCAAGATCCAAGTAGGACAATCGCCACATAAGTTTGACACATAATCCAGCGACCGTTCCCCCTTTCCAACTTAAACGAGAATTGCCCAACTACAAACTTTCTAGGGTAAAACATTTAAGAGAACTGCACAGTAAACTCATGTAAAATAAAACAATGAAATCTAGCTTCGGGAGATCTTACAAAATGAACCTTACATAAGGGTTCTAGACACTTGGTGCTGCGCTACTGTACACAACGGGAAGGCAGAGGGTAAAAGACACGGTTTTGGTTTCTTTAACTATCAAGCAGAGGGGCGAACATTGTTCATAGTGGCCATGACATCCATAAATTTACACAACAATCACCTAACCTACGAAGGAAACAATTCTGACTCTGCCCCAACCCACGGGAATCAAGGACGGATCTTCGGAAACGAAATACCAACAAACTACAACGAGAGACAGTAGTGTTTTTTTTTTTTTTAAAGAATGACAGTGATTTAACAGCAAAAAGACAGAAATTTAGCATCGAAAGACAGTAGTACAATACAATGAGAGGTCCAAGACCGAATTCCCTCTGTAATTTAGAAGAAAATGCCCAGTCCATGATTTCGCCCACAGTGAACGAATCGGGGTAAAATCACCATAACACAACCATTGGAACCACAACAACAAGTGCCAGAATAACGATAACCCTTGAAGCTACAGTTTATAAACAAGTTGTGCAATAACCCTCGAACTACAAGTCTCTACAGTAACCATTCTACTCTACAAAATAGAGGGGCGTACGTTGCCTTATCGCCCGCTTGATGACGTCGGTGTGCTCCGCGTTGCTCCTGCTCCATTCTGCTCCCGCTTCTTCTTGTCGACCGCAAAGAACCCACCGGTACCTCCCAGCCAAATGCTAGGGGTACTCTTCTTCCCCCTCAGCCCCCCGAGCCGCAAAGGGTCCACACACAATCAGAGAGTAACTAGCTTCTCAGCTCGCCTCCAAGGCTGAGCTACCACTCAAGTCTGCTGAGAATCCCCAACTCCTACAATAAATCAGTCCAGTCTCTCGTCTGGCAGCATAACAATACCAATCTGAAAAAAAGGTCCCCTTTATTTCCCCCTCTCCCTTNAAACCTTATTATTGCAAATTAAACAAGAAATATCATGGCAATTAAACAAATATTACTATTGCGAATCAACCATCATCATTGCCCTGGCAAATTAAAACAACCTTATTCTTGCAAATTAGACGAGTATTACCGAGGCCATAGAACAAGGATTAATATTGCCATTTGAACAAGCATTACCATCGCAATTAAGGAAACATTAAAATTGCGGCTTAAACAATATTAATATTACTATATAACAGGTATTATCATTGCATTCAATTTAACAATATTAACATATAAGCCTATAACAATAATCAAATGAATGCCTATTATTATAACAAGTGTACTCATTGCAAATTATCAAATATTAATTAAAATCATGGCGAATAATTTCGGTGGAGGGTAGTTGTATGGAATTGGTGCAAAATCAAAATAAATATACCCTTGCAATAAATGACCATGTCGATCTGCTGACTAACTCCCAAATAAAAAGACAAATACATCCATACCCTAAATGATGTCAGCCGCATTCGCCAACTAATTTCATAATAAAATTAATAGTATATTGACAATAATTAACCTTCATATCCATTAGTATAATGATAAACCCTATTTAGAATGACCCTAATTTAACACTATCAATAATTAAGAAAGACATTATAAAGTATTAACAGAACCTAATTGCCAGTAGTTAAAACAATTGACTTACATATCCACTAGTATAACGATAAACCATAATTAAAATGACTCTAATTTAACACTATCATTATTAATAAGGACGTTATAAAATATTAACAAAACCTAAATTCCAGTAGTTAAAACAATTGACTTACATATCCACTAGTATAACGATAAACCATAATTAAAATGACTCTAATTTAACACTATCATTATTAAGAAATACATTTAAAATATTAACAAACCTAAATGCCAGTAGTTAAAACAATTGACTTACATATCCACTAGTATAACGATAACCATAATTAAAATGATTCTAATTTAACACTATCAATATTTAAAAAGGACATTAAAAATTATTAACAAAACCTAAATGCCAGAAATTAAAACAATTGACAGCGTTCAGGGAGAAGGTGTAGATTCACATCAGGGTTATACCAATCAGGGGCACTGACATTTACCTTTCTCGGAATAAGGCACCTCTTATATAATACCAGGACTCAATAAGGCACCTCTTATATATGACCTTGCCTCGGTAAAGCGCAACTATCACTAGATTGAAGCACAAAAGATTATCTCGGCTTTAATAATTTTTAGCTCACAAATCGAATCGGAGTAAAGCTAGTATTCTAATAGATAGGAATGTATTATTGCTCGGTGATATGACTCGATATCCATGGATGACTGTTCCTCACAAGTCTCGTTGTCGGTAGCTGAGTTATGATTTAGATCATGATATGAATGCATTGGCAACTTATGCATATTTAATATATTTAAATATATACGTGGCTGAAACCCCTCATACCCATATATATAACATATTATTTTATAATATATTTTAATAAAATTGGAATACTAATAGTTAGGCCTACACCGTTAGAAATTTATAAAATTGCCCAAATGATAGTATACACTTTACCTTTCTCGAAGGCCAAAATAGAACTCTACCCGCGTGGGCGAAATGATCCAAGCTTCTCCTTTCTTAACACCTAAACGCAGCACCATCTAATCTTGAAGGTATCGCTGGATTAATAAATCGGCTACCAATCACAAGGGAGGGCATAGGGCAGGTGGTTGAGTTCCATTTGTTGGGTAAGACAAATGCCACATTCACCTCAAATCAGAAAAACAACGCTGCAACCCTAACCGCACCTTAACACAGGCCAGAGCACCAAGAAAAATGCGGCCAACACTGGAACGCAGTCCACTCCTGCTAATGGCATTCCCCTTTTTCAACCCACGCGCTTTCACTGGCCAGACTCTAAAGGTGGTATCGACAGGGGAAATCGCTACATTAAAATCGAATGTATACATGTCCAGATTATTTTGAAAGGAGCAGATCTAATCTAACAATAGTAGTATAACGCGAGACAGCTGTAAATCACCCATGCCTGTTTTAGAGTTATTCAGAGATTTAAATGAAGGACAATGTCAACAGAATGCAAAAACATAAGGGTTCTCCAGCCGGTAAGCGACCACAGCGAAATTACTCATCTTGCACGTTGGAACTAGGATAAGTTTGTGGTTCGGTTAAGTCCGTTTGACCTAGGTTCTTATTACATCGAAGGCAGGATTTAAAACCCTCGGCAATGGTGGACCAAGCTCAGGCCGAACCATTTCTGTTACTACTTCCATGGAAATCGTAAAGGTGAAGGAAGCAACTATTTTTGTTAAAAGTGGTTATGATCCGGTAAAAGAAATGCCAGCAACCCTCAGTCGAAGGGCCAGGATGAATTCACCTAAGCCACAACTGTAAATGCTAGCCATGTTCAAGTCCAGGAGTGATATAACGAAGGGTTAAAAACCAGAATGAGCCAAACATGGGTAAAACTATGGCAGACTGTGCTAGGGTTAATAGTGAGCATTTGCAACGAAGATCACCACTATAGTCTATAAACACACGCAGCCAGACAGAAATGCCCAGAGATTTACATACCTGTGTCCTTAACACTTGCAGCAAATGATTCTTGTGCTCCTGCCACTCCTGCTCCTGCTCGCCGACCGCAAGAACTCACCGGTATCTCCCATCCAAATGCTAGGGGTACTCTTCTTCCCCCTCAGCCCCCCGAGCCGCAAAGGGACCACACACAATCAGAGAGTAACTAGCTTCTCAGCTCGCCTCCAAGGCTGAGCTACCACTCCAGTCTGCTGAGAATCCCCAACTCCTACAAGAAATCAGTCCAGTCTCTAGTCTGGCAGCATAACAATACCAATCTCAACAAGGTCCCCTTTATTTCCCCCTCTCCCTTCCTTTATCTAGTCCCTAAACCCTAACTCCTCTCCCTTTTAGGTTTTCCCCCCCTTTTCCCTTTTATTTTCTTATTTCTCTTTTTATTTTATTTTGTTTTAAATTTTATTTTATTTTTAAACTCAAAGAGTATGTGCGCTCATTATTAATTCCCTTTTATTTTTTACATGCGTAACTTTTTATCAAAGGTAGAGGCAGTAGGGATTAATAAACTTTCGGAAAGAGAATCCATTTATCATTTTCATTATTCTTAAAATTTAAGGTTTAGGAATAAGCCACCATTTGTTTATAATATATGCATATATATATTTTCATTTTTATTTATTTATTTATAAGCATGCATTCATCATAGTAAATTATCATTATCCATCATTTAAATTCACCATTAATATGTATATCTAGGATAAAGAGAGATTAAGGTGATGGAAAACATGTACAGGGGAAAAGTAAATGTACTACATAAAACGGATAAAGAGGAATTACGGGGAGGGATGGCGATTTAGTAAAGTGAACTGGACAAGTAAAAGGGAGATGGATACTGGAAGATCAAGGAGATGGAGGATAGTTTAATTAAGTAGACAAGGATAATGAGAGGGTAATGGTCTGAGTTTTTGTTTCCTCTTTTTTTTTTTGAATTTTCATTTGTTAAGGCCACACTAAATTTCCCCCCTTTCTTTTCTAGAAAAGTCTTAGGCTTAGGGTTTAGATTCTGAGCTAGGCGACGATTGGTTAAGGTAATTGCTTACGGTTTTATTCAGGTGCTGAATACTTAGGGCTAATTAGGCTGACTCCTTCAACCACATTATGGCGACGTACCCTTCAGGTCACACCACGTGTGATAAGGGTGCCACTCGCCTCTTGAATTTCTTTTGGACGACATGCCCTTCAGGATGCACCACATGCTCCAAGGGTGCCACTCGCCAACTGAGTTTCTTTGTGCAACGTGCCCTTCAGGATGCACCACTTGCTCCAAGGGTGCCACTCGCCAACTGAACTGATTGGTAGACCTCTATAACCCCTGGAGTCAACACTCCACCATGTGAACTTGTAGGAGACTAGGGGTTCTAAGGAATAAGGCCCCCGCCTTATTGCGTGCCCCTTAGAATCATCGTGAGCGACTGTCGGAGTCGGCCCTCACGGCATCGTGGGTCCTCTTGAACTAGGTAATCTTTAACCTACAGTTCGAGCCACGACGAGAGTGCTAGCAGGCTGTGGCAGGGCTGTTGTCCACCACTCTCCCTCAACCTCTCTGCAATCGTGTGTGGCCACTTTACTCCATATGTGAGTCAGGTCGGCAAGCTATCGTCAGCCTGCATCACCAATAATCATGTCAGAATTGTCAACATCAAATCATCAAATTAAATGAAACATCATAATAAACATATCAACCCAAAAGCACACTCCCTGACTCAGTCTGGAGTCCAAGGGGGTTCTACCAATGCCTCTGCATCCTCAAGGTCAAAAACCCTGCACACTCAATAAAACTGAGTCAATAGCACCCGTCTACACAAATAGTAACACATCATGTCATCTGTCAATCACATCATAATCAAATATAAAAGGTCTAACATCAAAAGGGTCCAGATCACTTGCGAGCAAGTGTCCTCAAATAATAAGTGTTCTCAGTGCGCCAGAGCGGGATGTTACATACACCCCCTCTTGGTCTAAACTTCATCCCGAAGTTTCTCAGTATAATGCAGAAATAAAGTATCACAGTGTCATAAATCTATCTATCAAACAAAAATGGAAACTGCTGATGCATATCATCTGCGTCCTCCCAGGTCACCGAGTGTGGACTATAACCATCCCACTGGACCTTGACCTGATCTACCATTCGACGTCGTAACTGTCGAACGCGATGATCTAAGATGTAGACCAGCTCATCCATGAGCGCTCCCTCGTCCGATACCTGCAAGGAATTCAGGTCAATCACATGTGTAGGATCACTAATATAATGTCTCCAAACAGATACATGAGAAACATCGTGCATACGCCTCAAAGAATCAGGCAAGGCTAGTCGATAGGCCACGGGCCCCTTTCTCTCCACAATCTCGAAGGGTCCCATGAACCTAGGAGAGAGTTTATCTCCATTTCCAAACTTGATCGAACTCTTATGCGGTTTAACCCGCAAGAAGACTCGATCGCCGACCTCGTAACTACGGTCGACTCGGTGCGCATCGGCATAACTCTTCTGTCGATCTTGCACTTCTTTAATCCTTTGTCTTATGGATTGCATCTGCTCTTTGATTTCTTGGATCGCTTCTGGTCCCACTAAGACCCTATCCTCAAGCCGATCCCAACTCAAGGGCATCTGACACGGTCATCCATAAAGAAACTCAAAAGGCGCCATCCTAATGGTGCTCTGATAATTGTTGTTGTAATCGAACTCTACTAGAGGCAAGAATTCCTCCCAATGCTTTTGTTGGTCCATCACGTACATGCGTAACATGTCTTCCAAGGTTTGGTTCATACATTCTGTCTGTCCATCCGTCTCTGGGTGAGACGCAACACTAAAGTTAAGTTGGGTTCCCAAGGCCTCTTGGAAACTCGTCCAAAATCGTCCAGTAAACACTGATCCTCGATCGGATATAATCTTTTTAGGCACGCCATGCAACCTCACCATCTCACTGATGAAAAATATCTCTATGTCAGGTGCCTGATATGTTGTACACACAGGAATAAAGTGAGCACTCTCCGTCAGAGTGTCTACTACTACAAAAATTGAGTCGTGTCTCCTTGCCGTCAGTGGCAATCCAACAATAAAATCCATTGATATAACTTCCCATTTCGATTCCAGAATGGCATGAGGTTGAAGTAATCCTACCGGGTGTCTATGTTCAACCTTTACCTGTTGACACTCTAGACATCTAGCCGCAAAGTTGACTATGTCGGCCTTCATTCCCTTCCAGAAGAATAATGGTTTGAGGTCTTCCCTCATCTTCGTAACTCCCGGGTGAGCCATGTAAAATTCTCTATGAGCCTCGCTCAAGATCAACCTCCTCAACTCGTCGTTTGGCGGTACGTAAATCCGACTTCTAAACCTCAATAAATTGTCGCTAATCAAGTGAATATCCCTCATAACGTGGTACCATCATTGTGTTTTGTCCGATAAAATCCTTGAATTTTGTGTACCAGTCATCATCACGCTGTAAGGTGAGAATCTTCTCACGTAGATTTGTTTGAAGGGGTGACATTGAAAATATGTGTGGCCTCCGACTCAAGGCATCCGCCACTCGGTTCACGGTTCCCTTTATGTAAGAAATCTCGAAATCATATTCGCTAAGAAATTCTGACCAACTCCGTTGTCGCGCGTTCAGGTCGCTTTATGTAAAAATGTGTTTTAGTCCACAATGATCGGTCTTTAACTCAAATTTTCATCCCACAAGGTAGTGTCTCCAAACCTTCAAGGCATATACGATGGCTAATAACTCCAAATCATGCATCGCGTGATTCTCCTCATGCCTTCTCAGCTTCCTCGAAATGTAAGCAATCACTCATCCGTCCTGCATCAAGACTCCGCCTAAACCTTCCTTGGATGCGTTAGTGCATACCAAGAATTTTGTGTCCATGACAGGGACCTTTAGTATCGGCGCGGTTTTCAACAACTCGTTAAGCTTCCGAAATGCTTCCGCGCATTTCTCTATCCCAACAAACCTCTTGCTTTTCTTCTGGAATTTCGTGATCGGATTTGCTATCTTCGAAAAACCCTCGACAAACCGTCAATAGTATCCTGCTAATCCCAAAACTACACACTTCTGTGATAATTGTCTGTGCAGGCCATCCCATAATAGCCTCAACCTTGGTAGGATCCACGACGATACCTTCTCCGTAGATGACATGCCCTAAGTAGTGAATCCTCGATTGGTAAAAAGAGCATTCAGACAACTTCCCATACAAATTGTGTTCTCGTAAACATTGTAGTACCAAGCGCAAGTGCTCGTAATGCTCCTCCGTCGTTCGAAAGTAGATCAAAATATCGTCAATGAATACTTGGACGAACTCATCCAAGTACTTGTGGAACCCCCGTTCATCAAACTCGTGAATACCCCTGGGGCGTTTGTCAGGCCAAAAGGCAAAACAGTAAACTCGTATTGTCCAAATCTCGTCCTAAAGGTGGTCTTAGGGATGTCATCCTCCTTGATCTGTAATTGGTGATATCCGCATCGCAAATCAATCTTGGAGAACACCATCGCGCCCTTCATTTGATCGAATAGATCGTCAATTCTAGGGAAGGGATATTGATTCTTGATCGTCGCCTTGTTCAGTTGACGGTAGTCAATGCAAAGCCTCCATGCTCTGTCCTTCTTTCGAATGAAGATAACTGGCGCACCCCACGGTGACACACTAGGATGTATCAGCCCCAGGTCCAACAACTCCTTCAGTTTCATTTGCAACTCTTGCAACTACGGGGTCGACATCCGATAAGGCGTTCTTGCTATCAGTTCAGTTCCCGGTTTCAGGTCTATGGTAAACTCCAGTTCCCTCTCCAGTGACATCCCAGGTAACTCCTCTGGAAACACGTCCACAAACTCCTTCACCACCAGAAGGTTTTCTACACCTTCTGCTACTCCCCTTACGTTTAGTGCAAGGGTGGCATAAAGTTTTCACCCACTGAGCATACTCTTCCGTAACTATAAGGATGAGACGAACCACAGGGAAACACCCTGGTTTCATCCTACAATCACACATCTCTGTCCTTCGTCATCAACCAAGCTCAACCGTTTCGTCTTACAGTTGAGAATCGCCTCATGCATTTCCAACCAATCCATACCGATCACGACGTCATAAGATCCTAAGATCGTGTCGTACAAGTTGATCCTCGTGACAAACTTTCCCAGGTTAAGGGCATAGCCCGTAACCTTTTCTCCGACCTTCTGTTTGGCTTCTGAAGCCCTCTCTATGAAGCTAACTCGTCCTGAATGACTACCTTCAGGACGTCATCGTGCAGGGGTTGTGGCATCAAAACATTTAAACCTTGCACACAGGCTGCCTTTAAGGTCCAACACGTACCTGATGACGTTAAGCTTCTCAAAGTTAAGGTGTGGAGCTTACCAGAGAAGCCCATAAAATGTGCCTCATACTCGAGCACTGTACGACCTCCCTGTCGTAAAGCGTTGAACTCATTAAGCTGACACTCAATGAATTTCTCTGAAGATACCTCTCCCAGAACCGTTCCTCAAACAGTTGCCATGACACGTCTTCAACGACCATGTTCAGCTACGGTAGGAGCATCTTCCACCATAGAAGAGCGCTCCCCTTCAGTTGACAAACCGCCAGGCGGACCTTCATGTTGGAGGTATAATCGCGAAGTGCGAAGCACATCGCCATATTCTCCAACCATGCCTCGACGACGGTGGCGTCCGGGGCACCAAAGAACTCGGGAAATTTTACCTTCTCGAGTTCATGGTGAAAGCTACCTATAAGGGTCGATGTGCGCGGTGGACCCTCATGGAATGCCGATGCCCTGGCCTCATCTCTGTCTAATCGACTGATCAGCGCCTCGGACATGCGCTTAAAAGATCTCGTCATCCCCTCAACATCGGCAACTGCGATCTGCTCCTGGTCGAGAACCTGCTCGCCTCTCTGGGGGTTAGACCCCTCAGGCATGGATGCTATTGGAGGCGTCGCGCTTCCTTCCCTAGCACCTCATCGTCTGCCTCCACGGTGTCCTCTAACCATGATTACCATGCATGTACACAATCAACATGATCAGCAATAGTATAAGAAAATCAACTCATGTCATTGAAAGCTGTAGCGAATCCCAAGTCGTGGGTCAAACCGGCTCTGATACCATATGTAACGACCTCCTCGTTACGACAATGACTCTGACAAAAGGTGCAAATTTTTTTTGTTTAAGGTGTGTGCGTGCGTGTAGAAGTAACCGACACCCTAGACTCTACGTCACCACTCGACGACCAACAAGACACAACCACGATGAACATAAAAAGACAACAACGACCTTACAATTCCATTATCATGAACTAATAAACGCATTAAGATTATATCACCTTGACTCTACGCAACAACACGCACCTTCATCAATAGGTGACCTCCATAAAAGTACAGCTACATTAACTTTTTCATAATGACAACACCATTGCATATTTAAAATCCAATGACCTAGCATTGTAATAATCTTTCTAACTTCATTGTTCTAATTGATCATTAACAATAGAACCTTCTTCCTTCACATTTTATCCTCATTATATTACCGTAGCATTGTAGTTACACCTTATTGTAACATTTGAGAACATTTACGATAAAATTCAGTAATAGTAAAACAAACAACAGTACCCTTACATTAAATTAGGTGAACATGCCAAGGAAGTTCCAATGAATACATTACCCTTACCTTAAATGGCCATAACTGGGCCGATAAGCTAACCTAAATTTATTTCCGGTTATGTAATAAGAATACTGAATTCCACTACTAGGATAAATTAAGTCAATCATCTATCTTACATAACATCATAAACATATCATTCTAATGAATGCACTTGATCTTATTCGCCGAATCATTCACATTTTTACCTTCTTCTAAAGGCACGCAAGTAATCAACTTTGTTATAAGGCACAAGAGGTTAGGATTCCTTAATCAATCATAGTTCCACATTATAATTAAGGCACAGGGTAAACTAATTAATAAACACTTCACTCGGGTGAATTAAAAATAAGCTTCTTTATCGTTGTTTCTTTGGGTAGCATAACATACCCAATCATTATTTATCATGGTGTTATTGTGTACAAGTCACATTATAAAATGTCTTGAGCAATTAACATAATTAAATAAAGGTGAATCCATTAAATGAATTACTTATTAAGTGGTTATTATAAATAATACCCATCACTCCATAAAGAAGATCACTAAGAGAATCAATAATAAGCATGAAATCCCTTGGCATTTTATTTTCTTCAAGCTCCTACTGTATATCGTAAGTTGTGTAGAATAATATATAGGTAAGTTATAATAGGTCTAGAGTTCAATCAATTACTCTAAGAGGAGGTAAGGAGTAATTTAAATTCTCAATAAAGTGTAAGTTGTTCCACCCACCTTATTATCCCATCACTAATTCCATTTTCAACGGGTTAAGAAACAACATAATAATCTATCGCTTTACACATATAATTTAAACTCAATCCCTTTGAAAATATAATTTAAAAGAAAATGTTGAATAACAATTTACGTCTTGCCATCCCTTACCAATTAAAATTAAAAGGAGTTAAATTGAAATGACTTTAACCATTATTCAACTTCTACTAAATTAATGTCTCTCAAAAAGGAAGATAGTACGCGGCATTAGCAACATCCCGAGAAAGCAACCCTAATACATAAATTATTAATATGAGGTAGGTTATTGCCAGTTTAAAAGTGTGAGAATGTCAAGAGGCCAGTCTCAATGCCCCTTGGGCAGTTGACATTTGTTTCGATGGCCGGTATGTTTAACTCCCCAACTGCAGCGCTATTCCCCTTCTCGATGAGTCATTGGTTGAGAATCCTACCTACCTCCTATGTCAGACAAGTCATTAATCGCTTGGTGTAGCGCTCTCTTATTCCCAATGCTTTCATCCTTTGGTTGGCGTGCTGTGTTAATACACTGCTACAGCCAGGGTTCGGGCCTGATAAATTTTAATCATGGAGAGCCACGCATCCAAGGCACCTCCAACCCTGGTGTTGATCCCTTCAATGCAGATTTTATATTTACCTACAGTTAGTTTTTAAAAAAAACTTTCAACGTTCACTAAGGAATATGTATGACATACCAGCATCTATTTTTTGAGAGTAATATCTCAGATTCAGTTTAATTTCTTAGTTGGTCTCCATATTAACCATATTTATTAGTATTACCTCTCGAGTTGCGTTACAACCACGCTAGTGACATGTGCACTTTTGGATTTCCAAAATCTAAGGTGGGAATAGAGAGATCATGCGATCTGGGGAAGGATAACAACGTCAATACCACACAAGGAATGGCAGAACGATTATCAAGGGTTTCGGTGTATGAGTTTTTGCTGCACAGGTGTAAGGCGCAAGTTAGAACCGTATCCGTGGGTGGAGTTGCTAGGGTTCCAAGGTGGTGAGAATGGAGTATCCATCACTCTAAATATCCGTGCATTAACTGCCTGCAACATCTACGCAGGTAAGACCGCTTCTACGACCGAACAGGAGGATCACCATTTTTCGTAATTGAGCAACTTACGCCTTAATTAATTTAATCTGAAACGCAGATATTTAATAATAAGAATTTCAATAATTTATTCTAACCACTCACTATCTACTCATTAATATAATTTACTGGTGTCATGACATTCTTACGATTCCTAAATCTAACCACAGGTCAAGTCCATTTCTTATTTAATTAACGAATTCCATACTAAATTCATGGGTGAGAAATCATTAATGCTTAAGTCATTTAATCCAACCAAAACAATTAATCCATTTACATATATAGCGTTAACAGAAACCAATTAATTCAATGATGTCAACCATTTAAAAATTATTCACATGCCTAATATGTGAGGAAATCAATGAGGAATAACGTACTTCAACTATTATCATGAAGATTAACATTGAACAGCTTATATAATGTGAATATTAGCAACCACCAGATCTCTATCCTTACTGTGCCAAAGTGCGAAAACTATATCTCTCAATATATCTATACTGATTGCAGTAAGGTTTACGGAAATCAAATAGAGAATACAAAGAGACTACTTTCAAATAGCGAATACACAGAGACTACTTGCACGGATTGTGTTGTCCAGTGATAAAAAAAAATACCTAACATAAAGACTGTTTGCAGGGACTGCGTTGTCCAGTTTTACAGAAGAAAAGGAGTACCCTTTTTGTCTATGTGGAAATCTCTGTAATGTGTATCAAGTTATCTTGCACGGATTGTGTTGTCCAGTGATAAAGAAGAATACCTAACATAAACACTATTTGCAGGGACTAGCTTGTCCAGATTTACAGAAGAAAAGGAGGACCTTGTTTGTCTATGTGGAAAAGTCAAACTTATATACTGATTATAATTAATACTTGAACGTAAAATAAAGGAGAAATTCATGCCATGGTAGGGTCTTGGAATAGTGGCGTAGGTTCCAATGGAACAGCTCGACCTGTGATAGTTACAGTCGCAATAGAATTGCAAAACAGTCTAATTTAATTACTAATCAATATGGAGAACACCCCAACATATTAGAACAACCCCAATGTGAGGGCAAAGATTTTATATATGGGGCTGTCGGAAACATTTTTGCTGTCCCAGATCAGTCTCAAGATCCAAGTAGGACAATCGCCACATAAGTTTGACACATAATCCAGCGACCGTTCCCCCTTTCCAACTTAAACGAGAATTGCCCAACTGCAAACTTTCTAGGGTAAAACATTTAAGAGAACTGCACAGTAAACTCATGTAAAAATAAAACAATGAAATCCAGCTTTGGGAGATCTTACACAATGAACCTTACACAAGGGTTCCAGACGCTTGGTGCTGGGATACTGTACACAACGGGCAGGCAGAGGGTAAAAGACACGGTTTTGGTTTCTTTAACTA
This sequence comes from Picea engelmannii, assembly GCA_009831015.1. Classification (NCBI taxonomy): domain Eukaryota; kingdom Viridiplantae; phylum Streptophyta; class Pinopsida; order Pinales; family Pinaceae; genus Picea; species Picea engelmannii. Next base: position 936,452 of record ML777056.1, on the reverse strand, counting down.
TCAAGCAGAGGGGCGAACATTGTTCATAGTGGCCATGACATCCATAAATTTACACAGCAATCACCTAACCTACGAAGGAAACAATGCCAACTCTACCCCAACCCACGAGAATCAAGGACGGATCTCTGGAAATGAAATACCAGTAAACTACAACGAGAGACAGTAGTGTTTTTTTTTTTTTTAAAGAATGACAGCGATTTAACAGCAAAAAGACAGAAATTTAGCATCGAAAGACAGTATTATAATACAACGAGAGGTCCAAGACCGAATGCCCTCTGTAATTTAGAAGAAAATTCCCAGCCCATGACTTCACCCACAGTGAACGAATCGGGGTAAAATCACCAGAACACAACCATTGGAACCACAACAAAAAGTGCCAGAATAACGATAACCCTTGAAGCTATAGTTTATAAACAAGTTGTGCAATAACCCTGGAACTACAAGTCTATACAGTAACCATTCTACTCTACAAAATAGAAGGGTGTACCTTGCCTTATTGCCCGCTTGATGACGTCGGTGCGCTCCGCATTGCTCCTGCTCCATTCCGCTCCTGCTTCTGCTTGTCGACCGCAAAGAACCCACCAGTACCTCCCAGCCAAACGCTAGGGGTACTATTCTTCCCCCTCAGCCCCCCGAGCCACAAAGGGGCCACACACAATGAGAGAGTAACTAGCTTCTCAGCTCGCCTCCAAGGCTGAGCTACCACTCAAGTCTGCTGAGAATCCCCAACTCCTACAAGAAATCAGTCCAGTCTCTCGTCCGGCAGCATAACAATACCAATATGAAAAAAAGGTCCCCTTTCTTTCCCCCTCTCCCTTATTTTATCCAGTCCCTAAACCCTAACTCCTCCCCCTTTAGGTTTCCCCCCCTTTTTCCTTTTAATTTCTTATTTC
>ML777056.1:907873-923082 GCA_009831015.1 Picea engelmannii | reverse complement strand
ATTTCTTATTCAGCCTTTGGAGGCATTATTTTGTATTAGCGGGAGCATTTTGTAGCAGCTCATATCTATTGCTTGTACGACCATCTGAGGTTTATGCCAGATCGGCCATCTATTGTATTGATCTTACATTGCTCATAGTAAAAGGTCATATCTTTGCTTGTGCTTCTACATATTGAATATATTGTGATCTCCATGTGTTGATGAATCTTGTGTGCACTTAATAACTCAATAAATCAATAGTAGTTAGTGATTTCAAGAAAGAATTTGGCTTGGGATCATTACAACAAACGTGTCAGAACATGTCCACATCATAACATCAAATCAATGTAATATCACAGTAAATAAATCAACCCAAATAGCACACTCCTTGACTCAATCTAGAGTCCAAGGGGTTCCATCGATGCCACTGCATCCTCAAGGTCCAAAAACCCTGCACACTCAATAAAACTGAGTCAATAGCATCTGTCTATGTCAATGCAGTAAACATCATGTCATCAATCATAACGCATCATAATCAAGGACAAGGGATTTAATATCATAATAGTCCAGGTCACTTGCGATCAAGTGTCCTCAAAGAATAAGTTTTCTCAGTGCACCAAAGAGGGATGTTACAAAAGAAACAATACTTCGGAACAGAGTCATTGCCTAGGTAAAAGTGCAATGGAAACACTTTAGTCCTAATGAGGCTACTTGGGAGTTGGAAGAATAAATACTGAAAACTTATCCAACTCTATTCCAAGAGATTGTTTGGACACTGAGGATAGTGTTATACTTAAGGGGGGGAGGATGTGACATCCTCAAATATTCAAAACAATTTATTTTAAAGTTGTTGTTTTAAAAATAAATTTCCATTTATGGAAATTCAAATTTTAATTTGTATAAGTATGTAATTATTATTTTTATGATTGTTGGACAAAAGTTTGACTTGCCAACTGTCCTCTTTTGATGGAAACATGTATGAGACACATATTTAATAAATTAAATGATGGAAAATAGATGGAACAACTAGGGTAAAAATAGTTGACTATGACTCCATGACTGTGGAACATGTTTGAGTTAACTCGAAGATTATTTTTATAAGTGTCAAATGTTGAGTTATGACACTAAAAGCCCTTAAAAATCAGGGATTAGTAAAGATGTGAATTTCGCAAGGAGGGAAAGGAAATGGAAAAATTATATGTACAACATATTTGGGAGCCATGACAATGCTTAGGATGTTGGGGAAAATAACTATTTGTTGTTATGAGCACCTATGGTGTTAGGAAAATGATTTTTTGAACTATTTAGAGAGACAATGGCTAAGGAGTGATGCTCAGTTTTCCCTTATGGAGTCATGGTTAAGATAGGGGGTGATCAAGACAAGTAATTGTGGATTTTATGGATCTAAGGCTGGGTGGAACATGGTTGGTCCATTTGTTTTCCCAGCATCAAGGTTTACATATATGTATCTTTATTTACTTTGCATTCTTGTAGTATTATTGCTATAGCATGTAGCTACAAAATTTGAGGAAATATATTTAACCAGTTATCTTTATGTAGATTATAGATTTGCATGCAGTGATGAAGTTATAATATATATAAAGATATGATTCAATGTTATGAACTATTTATTGATTAGTATACAACTACAAAAGTAGAGATATTTTAATGTATATGTTGGGTATACATATTGGTTCACTCGTAGCTATAAAATTGCATGTAGCTACATAATCAAATGCATGCTACAGAATTAGTTTTATATAGATGTATGCATTATATCCAAGTTAAACGAATGTCTTTAAAATTTCATGTAGCAATGAATTGTGGATTTTATAACTAGAAAATTATAATAAGAGAGATCTAAACTCATTTTGTATAATCTTATGAATTTATTAGGTTTTTGAAATTATCAGATCAAAATGGTGTGATTACTAAATGCTATAGTCATGAAATATCTAGATAAGAAGGATACAAAACCCATAAAAGCATTGCAAATTTTATATATTGGTTGTAATCTACATATTCCTATGAGATTAAAAAAACTACAGATGGATTTGTCTTGTACGAAATCGTTACAGATTCATGTCTCCATTTTTGTATTGAAATTATACTAGAATGATATGAAGGAATTTAGATAGAACATAATGTAAATTCTTCTCTACCTATAGTACAAATTATCTTTCTTTTTCATTGAATGTCTCCCTCATAAGAACAAAGTATGAATTCATGTATTAAAGGAAAAAATTATCACAAAAAGAATATGCATACTATTTCGACTTGTCGTAGATAGGCAACAACTGTCATAAAACATAGAAATATTGTATTATGTTCCAATTTTATGAGTTAAAAATTACAGTAAACAAATATATATAACCCATGTTAGGACTCTTATACATAGGAAGTTTATTAGAGTGTTGATGTTGAAATCTAGTCCAGGAATGGATTTTCTCTACATAATCAAATTCCAAAAGGCTCAGAATTATTAGGTAAGAAAAGGGATTCCCAAGCTAAAACACGAATACCTTTCGAAGTGAAAATATCTCCTTGCTCAACCGCAATGGAAAGATCACACCTACAAAATAAATAAATAATATTTTAGGGGATTTTTTCTAATCAGGGAATAAAGACTTAATAAATAAATAAAATCTTACGAATGAAAATAGGAAAATAAAAAATTATCTTTAGTTTTTGGTCGAGTACGAAACTATGGTCGACATTTATTTTTCTCCATAGAATACTTGAGGTGAGAAACAAAAGGTGGATTTAACACCAAATGATGGGTTCCCTCACAACAATTCAATAGAGAGACCCATAATTAATTCCTCATTCTATCCTTGAGGACATTTTTATTCCCAACCATTGAATAGAACAAACTTGCATTGTAAAATAAGTTAAGTGAAGAAGCATGGGTGACACATAAATGTTCATTATAAAAAAAAAATATTTAATAATGTTTAACCTCAAAATCCCTTTATATTTCTCTAGTGTTCTTGTACCCCGAATACGAAATACCCAATATATGGTTATATAAAAAAATAAAATCATAACAGAAAGCATGAAACACAATGGAAGAAAGAGATTCTCGAGATGACTTGCCATTCAGGTAATTTAGTACTATGAGCATAAACTCAATCTCAAGGTTTGAAAGGAAGAGGTGTAGAGACCTTTAAATAAGTGATGTTACAGTAATATGAGATGATTGGAGACTGATGTTCATATTTAAAACTAAAACTAACACAAAACGAAATTCGTCTCTACACTATGAGTAAATACATAGTTGACAGACCCTCTTCAAACAAATCAATTTTATTTTGAATCCTCTAAATTAGGGAAATTTTGGAAATAAGGTAGATGTAATACCCAGTGAAGCCATTAAAACTTATTTCGAACCATAGATAGTCAATACATATACAGGCTTAAGGGAAACTCCCATAATAAATACTCTTAAGTCTAATGGAGTAATACCAAAAAGATAAAATGAGCTATCTTAATAGACATACCTTCTATTGCATAGAATGAATTCAGGAGAACAAGAAAATATGAGAAGGTGTAAAGTTACAGACTACAAGTAAGTGTTTATGTGGAATTTTCCTTTTCCTTAAACAATTTGGATTTATCATGATATGTAGGTAGTATTACCAGTCGCTCCAGGAACTGGAAATCGCTAGTGGGAGGAATAGAGAAAATAAGTGAATGGAATACAATGAAGTTAGGGTGATAAGGAAACGTTGGTTCTGTTGTCAAGGAGAAGGGGGATCTCAAGCACATCACCCTGTACCCCCCTATAATATTTTTTGTGTTCGTACTTTGGCCATGTGAATGCTGGAAAGTGGAAGAAGATGGTTGGTCCACGTTGCGAGTACGTCTGACTCTTTGAACAAATAGTAAGTGTATATTAAGACCCCTAACCATACATCTCTCACATCAACTTCATGGGTTGATAGTTATGGGGTTATGTTCCTCCAATGACTAATGGTTTTCAATTAAGGTTCATGACCCAAGTCCATTGACAAAGGTTTGATGGATTTAATGTCTTACCTTAGCGATTCAATTGTATAGGAAAAAGGATGTATCTTGAGCGCTCCTTGATGATAATAATTATGACAAGAAACAATATATGTATGTATATAGAGTAGAGAAACTCTGTGAAAGAGTAAGGGAAACTCCACAATTATTTACAAGAAAATCTATTAAATAGTTAGTAGCATGTGAATGTCATTTCTTTAAAAGAAAAGGGTGTAAGAATTGAATTCCATCTTATAATATTGAAAGGAAACTCTTATTTTCCTCATGGCCAAGTTAACAGGTGGTAATAGTCTTAATGGAACTAAAAGGACAATGATAAGTGTCAAAAAAAAAAAAATTATGTAGCTTACCTTTTAGATCATATCAACATTAAGGAAGAGTCAGTGAAGAATATATCCTTATTTCTTCTAAGCTTAAAACTATTCAACAAAAGAAAAATAAATTTTAGTAGTAAATATGGGGTATGTTACAATACCAAGAGTATCTAAGAAAATATTGGAGATCTTGTTGTAGTTATTGGATTAGGCTAGAAATTTTGGGGTCTTCTAACCATTCCTAACAAACATCCTGAAGCCAGTCAATGAAAACTAATGAGAGGGAACATAGGGACCCTTCTTCTTCATATTTCCTTAAAAGAGCATTATAAACCACATTTTCTTTTCCCTTCATGTAAATGATCGCATAATCATATCTAAACAGCATGGTCAACCATTTTTGTTTCTCTAGGGATGAAATCTATTGTTCTAGGAAGTACTCGATCTTTTGATGATCCATTTTAATTTGGAAGCAACGTCCTAATAGATAAGGGATATAGAGATGCATTAGATGCAAAATAACCAGTGTTTCCTTTTCATTTACCAATTGGCCCAAATGTGGCTCTGACAATTGTTTGCTAGTGAAAGCCAAAGGTAATCCATCTTGCATAAGGACCTCTCTGATTCGTCTCCCTAATGCATCATATTCTATAAAAAAAGTCTTTGTGAAGTCAAGTAGGGCCAGTATAGGACTAGTGCACATAGCTTCATTCAAGGCTTGGAAGGACTGGTCGACGACTCGAATACAACTAAAGGAATTATTTTTAAGGAGATTTGTTAGAGGAGCCACCATTTTTCCATAATTATGGATAAACATGTGATAATATCTTGTTAAACCCAATAAACCATATAAAATTTTAATATTTTTAGGGCGAGGTCAATTTTGCATAGCTTCAATTTTCTTAGGATCCATCCGTACACTATCCTTCCCAACAATATGACCTAGGTACTCAACTTCAGAGACACCAAAAGAACATTTATTTTGTTTAAGAAAACATTTTTTCTTGGAGAGGAGATTGAGAACTTGATCCACATGGATCAGATGGGATTGCCAAGTTTTAGTATAGATGGGAAAATAATCAAAGAAGAATAACACAAAGTCACAAAGTAAAGGACAAAAGATATGATTCATGATACTTTGAAAAGTTTAGGGGGAATTAAAGAGACCAAAGGGAATGAACAAGAACTCATAGTGACCCTTATGAGTGAGAAATATAGCCTTGATAATTTCTTCCTCTTTCATATGTATCTGGTGGTACCCAGAATGGAGGTCAAGTTTGGAAAAGTATTGAGCCCCACTGAGTTCATCCAAAAGGTCATCTATGACATGAATGGGAAATTTATTCTTGATGGTAAGTTTGTTGAGGCCATGAGAATTAATACACATGCACCAAGTGCCTTCCTTCTTGAGGACCATGATGACAGGGAAAGAATAGGGGATGGTACATGGATAACATCGACTTCTAGAAATTCTTGGACAATTTTCTCATTTTCATTTTTTTGAGAAAATGTATGGTGATAAGGGTGCACATTAGGAAGAATAATCCCCAAAATTAAAGGAATGTAATGGTCATGGTCGACGCACGAGGGGAGAAGACCCTAGAGAGTTTGAAAAACAATGTGATGTTAGGAAAGGATAGATTGAAGGTTGGGGGTGCATAGAGGGAGTCTCAACTGCCTTAATGGAATGGAGTTGGGAAATTATTCCAGCATGACATTTTTTTAATAACATTTCCATGCAGTGAGAGATGATGATATCGAGAGAGCATGTGGTAATGCCTTGGAATTTATACTCTTGTCCTTTCTGTTGGAATTGCATATTCAAATCCTTAAAATCTATGGTTATGGGACCTAGAGTGTGTAGCCATTTAGAACCAAGCACAATGTCACAACCACCCATCTTAATAGAAAACATGTGAGATTTCAATTTATACTGACCAATTTGTAGGTGTATATTTTTGCAACACCCCCCACATTTCATCTAACCACCATTATCACTCATGATTTGAAAATTGTTGACAACATGGATATAACAATTGATTTCTTGGGAAAGGCGACGATGAATGAAATTTTGAGTGTTTCCATTGTCAACTAAGATGATGAATTTCTTGTTCTTAATGTAACCAATGAATTTGAGGGTTTGGGGAGTAGAAAATCCAGTGACATGATTAAGAGAAATCGGTGGTTCGACTTTGGGAGGGTAAGAGGGTGAGGTAAGAGAAAATTATTGTGGTAGTGCTTCCTCAGGTGAAACCTCAATATCTTCCTAAAAACAGTCCTCCGAAATGGCCATAAATTTTTTATGTTCTTTAGACTTGTCCCCCGAAAAAAAAAAAAATCATCACAATTATAAAAAAGACCCTTGATTTGGCATTAAACCATTTCTTCCCAAGTTAGTTTATGGATCTTGATAGGAGTGGTAGGATTGGTAGTTTGAATGTGAAAAATAAAAGAGGGTTTGTGGTTCTGGGAGGAGACAATCTGTTGGGATTCCTTGGCTCGTTGAGTAGCTTCCAACCAATTTTGAGGGTGAGACATTAAGAATTCCATGAAATTTTCATCCTTGAGGCCACTGAGAAATCATTCCCTGAAGAAAACATCTAATGAAGAGGTATGCTGGGTGATGAAATATAAATGGGTTTATGTATTGAACTTTTAATTTGTAGGGAATTTAGTAAAGCATGTAGAATGTTTGTTGTACCTGAGATAAAATGTTGAAATGATGCATAAGTGTTGTATGAGGTGCATGATTGGTTGTACAAGATGCATGATTGGTTGTACAAGGTGCATGATTTCATAATTGTTGTACGATGTGCATGATTGAAATGATGCATAAGTTTTGTATGCCGTGCATGATTCTTAGATAACTAGTGAGTATAGAATAGATGACAACCATGTATCTTGATAGATGTATTTCTTTTTATATGTACATTAATGATCATTATTTTGTAGGTATAAAGGAAGAAGTAGATAGTTTGAGCAGTGATCAGTTTTATGCATGTACAAAAGAAGAAGCATAAATTTTGGCGATGAAGCTCATAGAAGAGAAATCCCGAGAGAGAGTGCATTATAAATCAATTTCCCCATCATAATGATTTGTGGTCAGAGGAAACCATATATGTGCAAGGTTCGTGGTTAGTTGAAACCACTTGTATACAAGGTTTGTGGTCAACTGAAACCATCTATGTGTGAGGTTCTTGGTTAGTCATACCCACTTGTAAGAAAATTTTGTGGTTAGCTAGAAATCACTTGTTGTGATTGTTAGTCATCATATGAAACAACTTGAGAATTGTTATGGTTAGGAGTAAGCCACAAAATACCAAGGAAGCCCAACCATATGAAGATGACAAAATATCATGACACGACTCTCATAAATACCTCACTAGATAAAGATTAAACATGTATTCATTAAGGGGGAGTGTTATAATACATAACTAATGCATGTGGCATGATGACCTGTTGAGCAAGTAAACCAGACTTGATGACCTATGTGAGTAAGTAAGAGATAAGTCAATCAAAGTGGTTGTTAAAGATAATATGTAATAAATAACCTTGACTAGAGTGAGGAGAAGTGTCTAGAAGAAAGAATCCAAGCCCTCGATCTATGCTTATGATAATAATATAAATGTGTATAAATTCGCTAATTTAGCTACCTCGTATGGAGTCACCAACACGTGGTGGCTGTTTCTAAATAACTAATCTAACCAATACCTCTCTAATCTAACCCAAAAAAACACTTAAATATTGTATTGTGGGTATTTAATATCCTTTACTATATCTTAAATGTTGTGTTATGGGAATTTCATATCCTCTACCACAATCAATCTACCATACCACTAATAGCAACAATGGTCTTGTGATCAAATTTGGTTTATCAAAGTTTAAGAAAAGTAAAGAATTACATGTTTTTGTTTTAGTGTTAATAGAAAAAAAAAACATTCTTAACTCACCATAGTTTTGATGAGTTAAAAGGTTAGGAAGGTTTGTGTTCTAACCAATATTTTGAAATTGTGATTTAAAGAAACTTTAAGAAAAAAAAAATTTAGTCTTTAACCATCTTGATGTCACAAATATGACTTTTGGTAAGGTAAGGAATTAAATGGATTTCTTTTAAAAAAAAATTGTTTAGAAAGATAAGGGAAGCTATCTACACTTTTGATGGGTTAAAAGGTTAGGAAGGATGTTGTGTAACAAATATTTGAAATTGTGATTTAAAAATACTCTAAGAGAATGCTTTTCATTTTCAACCCTTTTAGTGTCACAAAGATGACACATGCTTTCAACCGATAACATTTTAAGAATTGTCCAATATCATACTTCACTATAGAGCTAGTAAGAATTTATTCTTATTTTTAAAATGTTGATTTTCTTCTTTACACTAGTCAAAATAAATAAATACTTTTAATTTTTTTAAATAAATTTGATTTTTTTTTTAAATTTTATAATTCTTCATGCTACCACACTCTTAAAAAAACCTTCCAATTTATTTATCTTATTCTTATATATTAATTATCAATTATAATAGCACAATTAATATGTGATTTACAATATTAAAACTTAATTATCAAAATAATAACGAGAAAATCCAATCAGTATATTCACTCTTTAAAAATTAAAAATATGTAGTTTTTTATTTCAATTTTTTTAAAATTAAAAATATATTTTATTTTTTAAAAATATAAAAAATTCATATAATGATGATGATGATGATGATGATGATTAACATCCACTAAGATCTAATTGGTCTATCGGACCTTAAGAGGGTAAGTGATTACTTGTGATTCTTTAGAATTTTGTTTCTATGCTCGAAAAACATTAAGAGAAGCTTTCCAAGATCACCATACTTTTGTTAAGTTAAGAGGTTAGGAAGGTTGGTAGTGTGATCAATATTTTGAAAATGAGATCTAATATGGGTATAGGCTGGACAATCTAAGAGAAAGTGCTTTTCATCTTCAACCTTCTTAGTGTCACAAAGGTGACACACTCTTTCATCCCATGGCGTTTTAGGAATTGACCAATGTCCACTTTCACTATGTGAGAATTTGTTCTTATCTTAGCAATGCTTATTTTTTTATTTACACTTGGAAAAACATATAGATAATTTTTATCTTCTAGATTAGGGTTGATTACATCTTTATAACACCTTAATTTTCTTTTTTCCTCTAACTCTTTATCACACAACATTTTTTCCTTAAATTTTGATTTGACGTTTTTTTTAATAGTATCTTTATTCTACAAAATGGTTTCTTCCATTATTCCCCAATAGTTTAGCCAAGATTATACAAATAAAAAAATGATAAGTGAAATGTTTTGAATAAAATATAAGAATATAAGATAAAATCATGTTTATTGTTACCGTGTCGAAGGAACCCACAAGATCCTCACGAACTTTTCTTCTTCGAGGATCGTGTCGATGCAGATACGATAAACAGATTTTTGCTTTGATAAAGATACTACCCGTCCCTGACTTACCGACTTCACATTTTCTGTCTTAAAACGAGTCTTCATTTCATGACTTTCCCTATCTGTGGTGAATGCCTTGAATGTGTACAACTAACATGTCCCCTTTTTATATTCCCTTGTACTTTTCCAAACTTTTTATGTTCCATTGTGGTTTTGATAGCACAACTCTATGGTTTCCAAACTTTTTATGTTCCCTTCTGGTTTTGATAGCACAACTCTTGCTATGTAAGAATAATACTATTAAACTTACTATAATCCCCATATCTTCCATTTTTACATAAATTTCAACCACAATATTTTGCACTTTCTTTAAATAATACATCATATTACATTACCCATGTATCAAATAATACATCATATTACATTACCCATGTATCAAAAATCAATTAATATTACCAAATCTTTAAAAAAATCTCAAAAAAAAATAAAATTCTGTAATTTCAAATAGTGTTAAGAAATAATATCACCTATTATGATATGGGGAAATAAAATATAAACATCATATTTAAAAATTATTAACATTATTTTTAAGAATATGTAAGGATAATAATTCTTCATTTAATACACATTTATAATTAATAATGCAATGGTAGAGAAAAAAACAATAAATATCTGCTAGATAGATACTGAAAACTTAAAAAATTGTGTACTGAGAAGCTGAAAGGAAAATAAAGAAGAATACCATCATATATAGAACTATATCTAAAAATAATAACACTGAAAAGAACAAGTAAGAAGAATGATAAATTTTTTCAGGAAGATTGGAAAAGGAAATAAATCAGAAAATAATATTCTATCTACCTATACATGTTCAGGTGAATGCAGAGATAAATGAGAACATGCTCGAAAGAAAACTACCTCAAACATAATATGAAAATGACTATTTGCCTCACATAAATCTGCAATAAACACCATAAAAAAATACTTAATATACCAAATAATTTTATCATATATATTAAAAATTTAATTAATATAACTAAATCTTCACACAGAAGAAGAAAAAAAAAAACAATAGACTAATTATTTTCACCAACTTCAAATCCTACTAAAATTTTTAAAACAACTGAAAAGTACTTCTAACAATCTCATCATATATCAACTATCATAAACACCACTTTAACTTATTTTATTTTCCCAAAACCTAATGTGTTATGATAGTCCAAAATTATTTGCATTTCCCTAAATCATCTGCTTTTTTTTTTAATTAGATGCAATCCAACTACTCTTGCAAACCAAAACACCTATGCATCATCTACCATTCCCTCTGTCCTAACATATCTATGCATCATCAACACATTACTTGTTACAACTACACTATAGATATCAAAACATTACTTGTTACAAGTGCAGTATAACTAATTATAAATTTGATCATTGAAAAATAACAAATTATAATATTTCACTTAATGTTGTCCCTGCTCCTACCAAAAAAGTCACCAAACAAACAAACCAGAGAGAGCAACAACTTAAACAGGGAATACTCCAATCCCTTTGAATAAAACACTAGTAAACAACAAAGCACAACATCTCAAACATACAATAACTCATCACTCTGAAAAATATTAAAACATATAGTTCCAACTCAAGCTATAATGTTAAACATGACGATCCAAAGGTAATAGAGATTTCTGGATTTTCGTTTAATTCTGATCCACCGGAACTATAATAAAACTTTTCAAAAACAACCAATAATCCTATTAAACAATATAAAGTTGTTTTTCTTCCACCGGAGCGATAATCCTATTAAAGAATTTGAAACAACCTAAAAATACGTCCAAAGACAATCTCATCCTTTCTGGACAATCGTAAGTCACCACTTTAATTAATTTTATTTCCCAATTATGGTTATCGTTATCAGAATTACCCGAATTTTCCCAAATCAATTTTTTTTCCCAATTATGGTTATCGTTATCGTTATCAAAATTACCCAAATTTTCCCGAATTTTCTCATGAATCGCTCCCACAAACCGTACAATGTATGCATCATCTCCCAATCCCTCTTACACAACATATCTGTTCATCATCAACACAACTTTGCTGGTTAAAACTTCAATGTTACTGGTGAATTTTTTTTTTATAATATTACCTAAGATAACATTACACGGTAAACAAAACCAAACTCAAAAAATTCATAAACAAATATAATAAGCCAAGCCAACTGAAAACACTGGACAAAATAGGAAACCGAACCAATCCTTTGATTAAAAAAAAAATGAATCCTGAGAAGAACAAAAGCCTAACACACAATACACCGCAATCCAACTCAATTTATGTATTAAATATGAGGTTGCAACGGTAATAGAGCTTTCTAGGGTTTTTCTCCACTGACGGGTAATAAATATTTTTTCAAATGGTAATAAAGGTTTTCCCAATTTAACTTCTTTTTGGCTTTAGTATTTTTTCTTTAGTATTGCACTGTTTTTTTGTTTTTTTTTTACCATTATATCTCAGCTACAGCTAAGTAACCTTTTTCTCCACTCATGGTTTATTTATAATAACATCAAATTACAGATTATGAACTTCATGTTACAATCTTAAGAAATAAGATACATAGGTATTAAAACTAAAATATTGGATATATACACCATGTTAAATTGATTAAATAAGATATATAAAATATTAACAACAAACTAGATGATAACAATTCATCCAAGTGAGAGTCTTATAAGAGATCATCAACAAAATGTAGTAGAAGTACACGGATTGCTTGAAAACACAAGAAGGTGTATCCTCTGAAACATAATTTGTCACAAGAACCTTTATACATTGATGCAAGGTTTAGGGTAATCTAATGTCAAGAGAGTTAGTTATGTTCTTAGTTTTTGAAAACTTGAAATATTATACATTGATGCAACTATAAATATATAGGTTTAGGGTAATCTAATGTTAAGAGAGTTAACCATGTTCTTAGTCTTTGAAAACTTGAAATATATAGGTTTAGGGTGATCTAATGTTAAGAGAGTTAGCCACGTTCTTAGTCTTTGAAAACTTGAAATATATAGGTTTAGGGTGATCTAATGTTAAGAGAGTTAACCACGTTCTTAGTCTTTGAAAACTTGGTTGATAACTTGGGAAGATGTTTACATCCATTTGAAGCTCTTCCTTTACGAAAAAAATATAGAAAAATTTGGACATGACAAGTCCCAACTATTGTAAAACTTTATATGGACATCACTAAAGCTCAATGTTTGTGCCTCACAAAATACCATTTTGATGACATGGCTTTAACATGGTGGAAATCCCACTCTTAACTTGAGGCACTACACTCTACTAGTTCCTTTATTGAGTGCATTAAAACATGTGATGCCTTTTAATATGCCATTTGAATGTGTTTTTACCCCACGATTTTATGTGCCAATGGTGGCAACTATGCCAAACTTTAGGTCAAACTTTTCAACATTCTATTGATATTTTCACCAAACTTTGAATTTAGTTCCACATCATCACTGTAGAAAATGTACTCGCCCTTAAATTCATTGTTGGGTTATTAGTTATTTTTCAACATGAAGTTGCCATAAATGAGAGTCCTACACTCAATAAATCTATTATAATTGTTATAATTGTAGAACAAAAATTAACTCCTACAACCCCTTAATCTTATTATGCTCCTCCTCCATCTCCAACACCTTTCCCAACTAATCAGTAGTTCCACCATTACAAGACCTTTTACCATTCCTCTATATATTATTAGGTGATAAAGTAATAAGCCCTTACTCATAACCAACATGCCCCACTTGTCAAATCCTCTCCTGAATTGTATACCTTCGTGAACCCTTTGGTACTAATGTGTCATGCCACCCCTTCACCACCTTCTTGCACTACCCAAACTCTCTATGTTCTACCTCATTGGTGTACCCAACAACAAACAACCACCCACTTGGCTACACCCCTGACTAAGATATCTTCCTTTAAATTTTCAATCTCTCTCCTTTAATGCTTACCTTACCTAACCCTAATCTCTTCTTGTTTCGTGCCTCCACTCTACGACCCTTCTTATTTTCCAAATCCATCTATGTATACCCTCATAGGAATACCCAAAAAGGCTCTAATGCTACTAGGTTCTCCAATGTTCACCCCACACCCATGATGCACATCCCTCTAGCTCTCTTCTGAGCACTTATGACCAAGGGAGAAAAGGTGGTTTCCATAGAACAACAACACCATGAGAATAATCACATCTTTTAGAAATCATTCCCACCTATGACTCACCATTGTAGTATACAATGTTTTGAAGAAAGGACTATTGAAATTTGTATGGTCAAACAAAATGAAGTTGATCTAAATGGATATCGGTGTCCACCCACCTATTCCACAGGGCTCAAAGAACAATTTTCCATTTTGGCAGTTTTTTTATAGTTTTTCACGTCCCAAACTACTCGGGCCGTTTTGAGGCTCAAAACGATGTTTTTTTAGACTTTTGGGGGGCTAGGGTTTCAATTTTCACTTCTTGGATAGACCTTTCCAATGAGGCATCGAATTCCCCAAACTAAAATTATATGAAAAAGTTACGCCCTCGGGAAGTTGACTTATCAACTACCCCCATGGGGGCCTACAAACCTTTTGGCCTTTCATGTTCTGGGGTCATGGTTTTGGATTTTCATTATGTTAAAAAGGCCATTAGAGCTTCATTGTAATCATCATATTCTTCAAACAAGTGTATCCATCACATCTCTTCTCAGAGATAAGTTGCCACCATTCTAGCGAGTTCATTCACTCTGTATTTTACACTTATGTGCATTTCACTCATTAATAGAAATTGTGTATTATTGTATCTATATGTTTATTGTTATATATCTGCTATATCTATGTTATATTATTTTATCTTTGTTACATCTCTTTGTATTTCCTTATTATATTACCTCCTTCATTTCGTTCTCAAAATAATCTAGATCATAGGTCCACACTCATGTACCTGTAATAGCTTCTCAAACACATATAGAAAATATTTTTTTTCAAAATGGTCTATTTACATGGAAAAGCTTCATATATTTGGTTCCAACATGGGTATATATTAACAATGGTCATTCATCATTAGGAAATAACACTCTCCTTACAATTCCACCTCTTCTTGCAGTACTCTTCTCAACATGGAAATATATTTTGTCCAATATTTTTCCTTTCCCTCGATCTATTTTATAAAGTAGGAAGAAAACATGGATTATCTTGATCTAAAATTGGAGGAATTGATTATTGATATGAAATAGAGGCACTCCAACTCATCCCATCCCTCCAAGAAGATGCACTCCATATTGAAAACACATTCATCAAGGAATTATTTAAGAGTTGGTTAAAATAGTTGGATTCTTTCAACTTTGAGGTTGCATGCATATTGATTTATTAGCTTTCGTTTGAAAATTAATTTAAACTCGACCCATTGTAAAAATGTTAGAAATCCTTTGTGCAAGTGAAATATATATATATATATAT
>ML777056.1:857565-900365 GCA_009831015.1 Picea engelmannii | reverse complement strand
ACTCAATCAACTGAGTCAATAGCACCCGTCTACATGAATAGTAACACATCATATCATCTGTCAATCACATCATAATCAACATCATAGGTCTAATATAAAAAGGGTCCAGATCACTTGCGAGCAAGTGTCCTCAAAGAATAAGTTGTCTCAGTGCGCCAGAGCGGGATGTTACACCTAGATAGTAGGTGTTAGTGTCAAAGCATTCATAAATCTATACAACAAACTATCTCCAAGAACCATACCCTTGTCATGTCTTTCTATTCCATTTACACCATTTCCAATATTCAGGATCCAAGTAGACGACACCATAACAAAGTTTGTCTAGCTCAATAGTAATTCCATGCAAGGATAAATAATGTTCCATTTCAGTGAACCAACCTCTGGGATTTGATCCATAAAATTTGTTAAGCTCAACTCTAGGAAGATTGGGGTCATGATGAAGGGGGTTTGAATGAGACACCAAATTATGGGAAGAATACTCACCTTCATAATGTCAAGTTTTTTCAGAGAAGAGAGAGCAATGGGACTATTTTAACCATTGGTTGAGAGCAGTGGTGAGGGAGGCCAATTCACCCTTAACTGCTTCAAATTTGCATGTAGCGTTGGCCTCGAAGGTTTGCAATTTAGAATTGGTGGAAGCAATTTTTGAAGTCACTCTCTGGATGCTGTCCCTGTGTTGTTTGGATCCTTGTTTCAGGTGAAGGATTTATTTGTTGCGATTGGTGATATTTTAGAATGAGGGGTGTTGGGGACAGGAAGTGGGTCCACAAAATATATATGGAGAAACGATATATGTGATGGTGATCATGGTGAAAATAGGAATGCAATGGGATAAGTGTCAAATAAGGGTGTCGGGAAGGGTGGGTGGGACCACCCAAATAAGGGTGTTGGAGGGACCACTATACTCCTTTCTTACTTGTTTATTTTTTATTTTTTTTACTCCTCCAAAGTTATACTCTGACCTAGATAGTAATGCAACATCGAAATGCCAAAATTCTTAATAGAAAATAATGTGTAGTAATTTTGTAACCAGAATGCAAGAGGCAAGGTTCTGTGACCAAAATATCCTTTTTGTTCCTTGTCTGGTATGTTCCCCCTAGGTTAGGGTTTGTAGGTTGCCTATGAAAAAGGGTTTTCCCTGTGTTATAGCTCTCTGATATACATGCAGGATCAAACAATAGTACTCGGCCCAATATTTTAGGGAAACAACTAAGGAGGCTTGATCATACTCTTATCCATACTACAGGATTACCCATGTACTCGAGAGTATCTTGTCGAGTGTTGTTCTTGGTGGCACTATATAAATCACATGGAAGATTAGTTGATCTAGTGATGGTTTGAGGAGACCTAGGGGACTGTCAATATACTTGTTGGTACAAGTGAGTGATGACTGTGAACATATTTTGTCTAATGTAGTACTATGTGATGTGTACCAACAAGGTTTATAAAGGTTTACAACAATAGAGAAACTTTGGTTTCTAGGAAACCCCGTTAATTGGTCTATATATTGTACATGTATTTTTCCCCACCACAATTTTAGCCATTGAACAATAGATCTATGTGCTTTAAAGATGCCGACAGTACATGTCTCTACCCTAGAAAACATTTACCCACAAATTCTGCCAACGAAAGTGATATGATACCACTTGTAAGGTGCCAGATATAATATAATATGCAGAAATAGGAATATTCAGCCGATATCAAGGGAACAATAAAATATTGAGAAGCGAAATACGAGAAATAATACCTTTATTCAAAGAAAACAATGTTCACTTGCCTCTTCGAGGAAAAAACATCCATCAAAGCAAAGATCTATTACAATAATTCTCAAGAAAAATATTTCTCATGTGATCTACTCTTATTTATACTAATTCTATCTTCTAAACAACATTCTAGACGAAGATATTTGTAGAAGCAGATGTTTCTATTAGGTCTTATTACATTGACTTGTTCATGTTTATTAAATACACCTTATTGACTAATGTCATCCTTTAATACATGGAAACTATATTATTCTATCTAAGTGAGTAGTTAGGGAGTTTAGGTCCCTAACACATGAGAAACAAGAGCCTATTTGGGGTAGAGTGGTGGACTCAATTCATGTTCAACTTTTCATTTAGCTCAATTCCCACAAACTTCCTCAGGAGAATTGTACGGTCATTCACGATACTGAATTTGTGGGTGTGAGTGACATTTGTAGAGAATGGAATGAAGCATTGGTTCATTGAAGGATTCATCAACATCTAGCGCACCATAATCCATGGGCAATGTAGTGTAGTGAATAACTGGTGGATATAAAATGAATCCTCTTTGGCTTTAAATCGTACGAGGATGAGGTGAAAGTCTAGGGTTGACAACGAATCACATGAAATCATGGATTAGTGTGGTAGCACATGGATTAGAACCAAACATACTTTCACAAACACCCATGTTAATATCAATAATGCGAGATTTCAATTAATACTGACCAATTTGTAGGTGCACATTTTTACAATGCCCCCCACATTTCATGGAACCACCATTAGCACTGATGATTTGAAACATCTTGACAAAATAGATATAACAATTGATTTCTTGGGCAAGGTAATGATGAATGAAATTATGAGTGTTTCCACTGTCAAATAAGATGATGACCTTCCTGTGCTTAATGTAACCAATCAATTTCAGGGTTTGGGGAGTAGAAAAGTGAGTGAGAGGATTGAATGAAATCCTTGGTTCAAGTTCAGTAGGGTAAGAGGGAGAGGTTTGATAAAAAATTTGTGGTAGTGCTTCCTCAGGTGAAAACTCAACATTTTCATTAGAAACATCCTCTGAAATGGTCATAAAAAGTTTATGTCCTTTAAACTTGTGCCTCGAAAAACATTTTTCATCACAATTATAAGAAAGACCCTTGATTTGGCATTCAACCATTTTTTCCCAAGTTATTTTATGGATCTTAATAGGAGTAGTAGGAGGGGTAGGTGTAACATCGTCAAAATTTAGAAAAAATAATTATATGTTGAATTTTGAAATAAATTCCTGTTTTTGGGAAAATCGGATTTCGAAATTATTTTCCATTTATGGAAAATCCGAATTTGGAATTTTCTATTTTGTAATTAATTATTTGATGACTGTTGGGAAAATATTTGACTTGCCAAACTGTCCTCTTTTATTGGACACATGTATGAGACAAACTTTTAATAAAATTAATGTTGGAAGACAAATGGAACAACCAAGATAAAAATAGTTGACCATGACTCCATGAGTGGGGAACATGTATAAGTTACCTCATGGATGATTT
This sequence comes from Picea engelmannii, assembly GCA_009831015.1. Lineage (NCBI taxonomy): Eukaryota > Viridiplantae > Streptophyta > Pinopsida > Pinales > Pinaceae > Picea > Picea engelmannii. Next base: position 897,085 of record ML777056.1, on the reverse strand, counting down.
TTACAAGTGGAGGAAGTTGAATTTGACCACTAGAAGCCCCTAAAATTAGTGATTTATAAAGATGTGAATTTCCCCAAGGAGTGAAAGAAATGAAAGACCTAGGCACAATATTATATACAACATATGTGGCAGGAAAGACAATGCTTAGTATGTTGGGAAAGGATTGAGAATTGGATGTTGTTATGAGCACTTGTAGTGTGAGGACATGCATATTTTTATTTATTGATGGTGACTATAGCGGAGGAGGATAATTCAAATTCACCCTTATGGAATCATGGTAAGTCTAGGGGTTCATCTAAACAAGTAATTGTGGTTTTTTTGTTCTACGGTTGGGTGGAACGTGGTTGTTCCTTTTGTTTTCCAGCATCATCTTATTCAGATATGTATCTTAGCTATGAATTTCATTATTGATGTTATATTTTATGGCTTGCTACAGTATAATAATATTGGTAATATTGTGTATCTGAAATATGATTGTGATTTATATACATTTGGCTATATATATATATATATATATATATATATATATATACAGAGAGAGAGAGAGAGAGAGAGAGAGAGAGAGAAATAAATAGAAAACTATGTGTATATTCCTATTGGACATTATTAATCTATAGTTTGATTTATGTTTGAATGTGTACATAATTGAATACTGTAGAAATTAAAGAAATGAGATTGTATAGTTAATATCCTACTATCATGGTGAGAATAGGTGGAAAGAATAAAAGTCCAAGTACCTTATTTATTTACATCTATTACTCAGAAAGATTGTGGATACAATAGAATTCATATTATCTTGCAAAAAGTAACTATTATAGTCAATAGGTATTTATCCAAACATTATAGTGGAGGTACCATAGGACCCAAGAGTTCGATAAATTTTGTGTGATGCACGAGCATCGTGAGCAACAAGCAAGCGTGGAGGCGGAAGACAGCAGGGATGAGCGCCATCACATTTTCGAAGCTAGTTGAAAATTGTTTGCAATATTTCGAAAGTTTGGATGCGCAGAATTTAATGTAATAGTTAAGAAGGGTGTACTTCCATATTGTAAACAGATCTTGAGCGATTCTCTCTCATCTATAAAGTGTAGAGGCATTTATGCATAGTTAATGAAAGTAGGTAGATTTAAATTCTAGATTAGACAGTTTTAAGAGCTAGAGGGAAAACTGACTATAGACACCCTCATATTGTATCATTGTAACATTATCAAGAATATCATAGAGCATAGAGAAGAGATATGTATAAGAATCCATGTATAGAAGTTCTGAAATTAATATATGAAGCCTTGATTCAAACTCATGGGGTTCTGATGTTTTCTTGTGTATACATGTTGAATGCTATGCTTATGGTTGTTTTACTCTTTGTACTGTGCATTTTCTTTTATGCTATGTTTTGTTCCTGAGTTTATGCTTTAAGGCTATAAAGCATACTGTCAAGGCATTCATAAATGATTTAAAGGAATGATTTAGAAATAGGAATTCAAAAGAAGGTTAAGGAAAAATCAGTTTCTCAACTGTCTCTGTCTTGCTTCTTGTTTTTCTTGGATTCTAATGTCTCTCTCAATAGCAGCCCATGAACGTTCTAACTCAACCCTGTTAGTTGTTGTTTGTAAAATGGTGTTGAATAAATGCAAGGCAATACTGGTTTGATCCTGAAGGCTTGGTTCTACGTTGGGTTGTCTGCTACTTGGGACAGTCATGGATGATAAAACTTTATTTATTTATAAAAGGATTTTAATCAATTTGTTACTTCAAATCTTCCAGAGATGAGAACAAGAAAAAAAATTTTAAAATTCAAAACAGTAATGTAAACACATTCGAGGCCGTTTCTTGGATTTGTAACAATTTCAAGAATCTTAAAATAACAAACAAACACTACAGAAAAATATGAGGCTTTAATCAAGAAGGAATCTCATATTTCAATAGACAATGATGAAAGAAAAACGAGGTTTCTAACAAGAGTTAAGTATTAAGGAACAAAATCTTTACAGGTCTTAAAATTACTAAAGCAATTTCAGAGGAAAAATTGTAAATCGTTTGACATCCAAACCAATATGAAAATATAAATCTATGATGTATATAAATTCAAATTGATTACTCGTTAGAAAAACATTGAAAGGAAAAATTCAACAAAGTATAATAAACAAGGTGAAGACACATAGCTACAAATTTGCAGGATCCAAAATCTCATTTGTGATCTATATTCTAATGTATTTGAAAACTGATATTACAAAATGGCTCTCTCCAAAAATTCCGAATCCTTTTCTCAGCCTTTAGAAACTATATTTATACATTTTCATCCAAATTTCTCATTGGTGACTAACCAACTTCCTAATATTACGGTTACATAAAAATAATGTCAATCGTTTACAATTTCTTTCTAATCTTAAATGATAAAAACATTTTAAAAGATTTTAAGCTTGCGTTGACGAACTTCCTTTCTCTGCTTCAATACATTGAACACATTTTCCAAAAAACTTCACAAAATTCTTGGGAGCATCTGGTAATTCATTTGCTTCAAATAAGAAAAATATTTTCTGTAATTCGGGCAACCGGTTTTCTATCATCTTTTCTGTAAATTTAATAGTTTTCAACTTTAGATTTGATATTACCATCCATTTGTTGATCTCTGTAATATTGATCAATTTAATGTTTGAAATCTCTTCTTTCATTTCCTCCATCTCTTCCCTAAACCTTAGTTGGTGCTTGGCAATATTGATTTCGCCTAATAATCCGGAACAACCATCTATTCCGATATTCAAAGAAGCTCTTTCTAATAGATTGAAGATTCCCTGGCAATCATCGTTGACTTCTCTTGTTATTCGTTTATATTCGGCCAACTTTTCTTCCCCCACTTTTATTATTATGTCCCCTTTAATTTGTTTAGAAATAGATAATTTCTGAATCTTTCCAACCTCTTCTTTTGATGAGAAAGTCACTGCTTTCTGAAAAGTTGTCCTAGCTGCTTTGGCCTCCCTTTCCTTCTAGAACACATTCTCTAAATACTTATTTGTTTCTTGAAAATATTTCTGGACTACTCCCAGATTCAAGAACACTTTCTGTTGTTCCTCCTTTATTCTTACATATATCTCCAATGCTTGAGTCTTGAAATGTTCAAGTTCTATTACCTGATTAGTAATAGAAATAATTTTTTCTTGTAAATGTTTGTTTTCTTCTTCCATCTTTCGAACCTGTTCTTGTGTGGCCTGTATTATGATTTTTTCCTCCTCCAAGTCTTTATTCTTTTTCTGGATTTCTTGCATATCCTTTAGTCTAGCTTGTTCTACACCCTTCTGTATTCCCCAACTGATATTTCTTTCATTTTCTTTTAGTTTGTCTTGCAACTGGATTGTTATTTGGTCCTTTTGTTCAAGTAGAGTTTTTAAATTGCCTACAGACTACATGTTTGTTGATGCTATAGCACCCATTGTACCTTCTATTTATATAGAAAACTCTCCATCCTTGAGTTTCTTTCCATCTACAATAGCTCTATGCTTTTTAATCATTTATTCTCCTCTTGGATGAATTTCCTGTTTCAAGACTGCTCTTCGCTTTTTACTAAAAAACTAATCTGATGAGGGGATTTCATCTCTCCAAATAGGCTCTAGATCACTGACATATAAAATTCCTTCATGGGGGGTTCCAAAAGTTGACTGTAATGGAGTTAAAGAGGTGATAGGACTACCAAGTTCTGTTGAAGCTATTCCTCCTATCTTTTCTGGAACATTCTTCATGACTTCTGGAATTGTTTCTGGCTCTTTTCCCTTCTCCATTCCTGTTTCTTTTGCTTCAAAACCCTCTGTATCTTGGGAAGTTATCTTGGTATTTTTCAACTATTTGTTATTTTAATTAGCCTGTATATTAGTTTCAAACCCTGGAGGGGGTTCTTCCTGTTCTGGCGATGGCGTCGAAATTTCACCCTATAAAATCTTAGGTAGGCAGCTTCGCCTGTGGCTTTGAAAAGATGTGAACCCATCCTGTCAGTCAGGTGGCAAGGCCTGGACTCTATTCAACACTTCTTCATAAGAATTAACATCTTTAAATATATCATCATAAACAGATACTTCATGTTCATATGCCTTTAGATTACAATGTATGTAATGCCTACTTATTATTTGGTAGGGGTCCTATTTTTTGTGCTCAATATTTACTAATTTCACTTCTTGTAGTGAATCAGCCTCTACCTTAGAATGGTCTAAATTTGATAAAGAAAATTCCCCAACATGAACAGGAAAAGATGGCCATGCTTTTTTCTGAAGTGCTTTTAATTCCAATCCAACACCGCCCTTGGCTATCTGATGAGCTACTTCTCTGCACACCAATCTATCTGGTAAGAATTTTGGGAGTGTGTGAGGGGGAATGGAACAGCCATAAACCCTAATATAGGAAAAATGTTCTTCAATAAACTAGTCGACAAATGATTTAAGACTTTCTATGACTGCATCATAAATGCGAGGGGGTTAGCATCCAAAAAATAATTTGTGCATAGGAATAATGACAAAATGACAAACCTCGTAAAAAACGTCTTTAGCTTTTTCTTCCCAAAGGGCCAAGTGGTATTTATGAATGGGTTTTGGACATGAGATGCTCTAACTCCAATTCATTAACGAAAAGGGGGTCATAAAATAGATTGCATCCATAATGTATGCAGACATATAAAAATACATTGGTTCTCCCTTTCACTTGGCTTCTTTGTAATTTAAAATTTCTTGCATTAGGTTATCTCACAAAATTTTATGCCAGTTAAAACCATTTTTTTCTAAAGCTTCCTCTAAAAAGGGTACCCAGTCTGCATGAAAGTGACAGGGATCGTTTCTCCCGAAAATTCTACATAACATAATGGCTATATAAACCATATATTCATTTAAGGAGGCTGTAGCATAAATCCCATGAGCATCAACCCTAAACTTTGCTTCAGACCTCGCCCATCCTCTAATCATGTCGGGATATGTCTGGTCTGCCTCAATACATTCCTTTCTCTGAAACTCAACTAAAAATTCAGCATTAAATGTATGTTTATGATTCGGCGAGAGTTTATGCATTACTTGAATCTGTTCTGGCCTGAATGAGCCGATGATATCTCCTTGCTCGTTTTGAATGCTCCTTGTTCAGATATCTACCTTATCCAAAGCCCAACTGATCATATCAGTGTATGCCACCAGCCTCGAACGCGCAACAATCTTATGAAGCTCGGACTCAGCTATGTCATGAAAATGATTTTCAGAGTCAAGATGAGCGTTCTCTAATTCATATTCCAGCAAATCTGAGATTTGAGTCCATGATTTAATAGAATCTATAGCATGCAGAGTGGTATCAGAGATAATATCTCCTTCCTGTGTGTCTTCATTCTTTTTAGGTGCCTTTTTGGGTGCCATGACTTCTGTGTTTAATTGGAAACCTGTAACAGTGAATGGATGAATGAGCTCATCTTAGAACGATAACACAGACATTTGAATGTAATTTTGAATATATTTAAAAATGATGAGATTTGCACATCTGTTACGAAATTAAAGATTTTAATGGAGAAAATATTTTACTGAGATACGCTTTTAATATCCGTATTTAAGTACCTTTGGGTTTTGAAGAAAACGAGAAACCTACTTAATGGGTGAGCGAAACATAAATGAACACCTAAGAATGATTTCCATTAATCTTGTTTTTAAGAAAAAGGTTAATTAATGTTAATCATAATTTAAAGATGAAAACTTCATTTTTCGGGGTTTCGGAAATCGTGATGTTGAGAGGTATGTAGTTGATGAAAAAACGATTTCCAAAAATACGAAATCGCGATGCTTTAATTAGGATTTAAATGTTTTTAGCACGTTAATTCATTGAGATTAGACTTTTTATCGAGATTTCAGAAATCGGGATTTCGGGAAACATGATGACAAGAGACGTGTGTTATTAATGAAATCCAATCTCCGAAATCGTGAAATCGCGATGGCTTGTTTCTTTTTTCAAAATAGGACTTAACTTATCTTAATTAATTAAATAATCAGGATTAAAGCCAAAACAAAAAAACTTAATTTAATGTGACTTATAGATCGGGATTTCAGGAAACATGATGACAGGAGACGTGCTCTCATAGAACCGCAAATCTCGAAATTGCGACATAATTATTTTAACCTTAAGCCTTTCTTAGAAAAGACTAAACTAATTCATTTTTTTAAATTAAGGTTCCAATGTTTCGGGAAATCGGGGATCGGGGTTTCATGATTCAAATTGCATCAAACATTTCTTTGCAGAAAACCCTAAATCCCGAAAGTTCTTTAACATTTAAATTAAAAAATCGCAAATTTAAAATTACAACCCGTTTTAAATATTTTTTCAAAAGTGCGTTGGAAAATTTATATTTTTGTAAAGTTTTTTCCATTCGTTATCAAAAAAAATGATAAGAAAGGTATCGTGAATTTAGAAATGACGAAATTCTTATTTTCAGAAAGCCGAAACCCGGAAAATAAAAATCTAGTTCTTAAGGATAAAACATTTAAGCTCTGTTTCAACATAAGCTCCAACTGGGGATCTCATCTCCCTGTGGGACGAGGAGAGTATGTAGACTTAGTGCCTTCATTGGGTAAATGGTGTCAAGGGTTTATCATTGCTAAACTGCTAAAGGAGAGGAAAAAGAGATTTTATAAAACCTTTGAAAAACTTTTCAAAACTTCTTATTTGCTTTAAACTCAGTTGTAGTCTTCTTCATAATATTCTCCTTCCCGTTCTAAATTTAAGTTAGTATTAAGATGATTAGAACAATCTTAGGAAAATCAACAAATTTGTACATTTCAGCTTGCATCAATCGAAATAAAAAAAATTATTTTTAATTGGGGAGCTCTATTTTGACTTAAGACGAATATCCAGTTTCGAAAAACTGATAACTAGAATAGAGTGATAGATAAGTGTGACAACCTTACAGGCACCTCAGATATTGCTTCACTGCCAGTAGGCCTATTCAGTGCCCCGATGAAGTTATTTGTCCCTTTTTAATGAATTTCCTTTCACCGCTTCGAGTGCTAATTATATATTTATACTCAAATATTGCTTCACTGCCAGCAAGCCTGTTCAGTACCTTGGTGAAGTTATCTGTTTCTTTTACATTTAGATGAGGGAAATCATTTAAATGAATTTCCTTTGATCGTCTGTGGGAATAGATGGGGGCAATCAAATATGAATTTCCTTTCACCATCTGTCTTATAGTTAGCTTGTCCATACAAAGCGAGGGCAATCAGTGATACTTAAAATATCAGGGATGGTTATCTGTGTAAAAATTTATAATAGAGGTTTGTCAACCTGTTTTGATTATTCTAGACCAATTTTTCTCAACTTTCAAAACTCCTCAGTCTGTAGAGAAAATGGGAAAGATTATTTTCAGGGGTTTTCTTTTGAGCAAGCTTAAATCCTCAGACAAACTGTTAAGAAACCTAAGAGAGTCAAAATCAACCCAAACATAACCACTTTTAGTCAGAGAATAAGAACTATGAAGACTGGTCTTACTGAATTTAATCATTTGTTGATTTCAAAGGTTAATACATAATCTCTCCTACTTTGATGAGAAAGCCCGAAAAAATGAAAGATGGTATCGAGGGTATAAAGGGAATGTCCAACAATCTGTAAGCCATAAAACCCTGGAGGGGGTTCTTCCTGTTCTGGCGATGGCATCGAAATTTCACCCTGTAAAATCTTAGGTAGGCAGCTTCGCCTATGGCTTTGAAAAGATGTGAACCCATCCTGTCAGTCAGGTGGCAAGGCCTGGACTCTATTCAACACTTCTTCATAAGACTTAACATCTTTAAATATATCATCATAAACAGATACTTCATGTTCATATGCCTTTAGATTACAATGTATGTAATGCCTACTTATTATTTGGTAGGGGTCATATTTTTTGTGCTCAATATTTACTAATTTCACTTCTTGTAGTGACTCAGCCTCTACCTTAGAATGGTCTAATGTTGATAAAGAAAATTTCCCAACATGAACAGGAAAAGATGGCCATGCTTTTTTCTGAAGTGCTTTTAATTCCAATCCAACACCGCCCTTGGCTATCTGATGAGCTACTTCTTTGCACACCAATCTATCTGGTAAGAATTTTGGGAGTGTGTGAGGGGGAATGGAACAGCCATAAACCCTAATATAGGAAAAATGTTCTTCAATAAACCAGTCGACAAATGATTTAAGACTTTCTATGACTGCATCATAAATGCGAGGGGGTTAGCATCCAAAAAATAATTTGTGCATAGGAATAATGACAAAATGACAAACCTCGTAAAAAAAGTCTTTAGTTTTTTCTTCCCAAAGGGCCAAGTGGTATTTATGAATCGGTTTTGGACATGAGATGCTCCAACTCCAATTCATTAACGAAAAGGGGTTCATAAAATAGATTGCATCCATAATGTATGCAGACATATAAAAATACATTGGTTGTCCCTTTCACTTGGCTGCTTTGTAATTTAAAATTTCTTGCGTTAGGTTATCTCACAAAATTTTATGCCATTTAAAACCATTTTTTTCTAAAGCTTCCTCTAAAAAGGGTACCCAGTCATTGGGTAAATGGTGTCAAGGGTTTATCATTGCTAAATTGCTAAAGGAGAGGAAAAAGAGATTTTATAAAACCTTTGAAAAACTTTTCAAAACTTCTTATTTGCTTTAAACGCAGTTGTATTCTTCTTCATAATATTCTCCTTCCCGTTCTAAATTTAAGTTAGTATTAATATGATTAGAACAATCTTAGGAAACTCAACAAATTTGTACATTTCAGCTTGCATCAATCGAAATAAATTTTTTTATTTTTAATTGGGGAGCTCTATTTTGACTTAAGACGAATATCCAGTTTCGAAAAACTGATAACTAGAATAGAGTGATAGATAAGTGTGACAACCTTACAGACACCTCAGATATTGCTTCACTACCAGCAGGCCTATTCAGTACCCCAGTGAAGTTATCTGTCCCTTTTTAATGAATTTCCTTTCACCGCTTCGAGTGCTAATTACATACTTATACTCAGATATTGCTTCACTGCCAGCAAGCCTGTTCAATACCCTGGTGAAGTTATCTGTTTCTTTTACATTTAGATGAGGAAAATCATTTAAATGAATTTCCTTTGATCGTCTGTGGGAATAGATGGGGGCAATCAAATATGAATTTCCTTTCACCATCTGTCTTATAGTTAGCTTGTCCATACGAAGCGAGGGCAATCAATGATACTTAAAATATCAGGGGTGGTTATCTGTGTAAAAATTTATAATAGAGGTTTGTCAACCTGTTTTGATTATTCTAGACCAATTTTTCTCAACTTTCAAAACTCCTCAGTCTGTAGAGAAAATGGGAAAGATTATTTTCAGGGGTTTTCTTTTGAGCAAGCTTAAATCCTCAGACAAACTGTTAAGAAACCTAAGAGAGTCAAAATCAACCCAAACATAACCACTTTTAGTCAGAGAATAAGAACTATGAAGACTGGTCTTACTGAATTTAATCATTTGTTGATTTCAAAGGTTAATACATAATCTCTCCTACTTTGATGAGAAAGCCCGAAAAAATGAAAGATGGTATCGAGGGTATAAAGGGAATGTCCAACAATCTGTAAGCCATAAAACATAGGTTGTAATTTCAAAAATAACCCTTTGGACTCTTTTCTTCTTCTTCTTCTTACTATTATTATTATTATTTTTTTTTTACTTCGATAAACCTTATATAAGCAACGGAAAAATTATATAGATATATATATCTTATTATTATTATTATTATTATTATTATTATTATTATTATTATTATTATTATTATTATTATTATTTTATATATTTATATAAAAACTTAGCTAATTTTTATTTTATTTTTATTTATTTACAAAATGAGAATGGATTTTCTAAAAATGAAAAAACAACCGGTATATACAATGAGATTTTATGTAAATTAATTATTCCATATAATGCTTTAAAAAACACCCATTAACAGGGGCATTCAAGATCTTAACATCCAAATTTTCAAGCAGAAATGAATGTTTTCCTTCAGGAGATGCTACCTTAAATGGTCCATACCAAATATGATCGAATTTACCATTTTTTCTTGAATCCTCTTTTCGAGCATCCCACCTCAAAACCGGATCTCCGGGGAGAAAATTCATGTCCTTGGATTTACGATCAAATAATATCTTCATGTCATCCTGGTACTTCTGCAACTTGTCATCCACTACAGCCCTGTGTTGCTGAACTTCAATCAACTGATTTATCCTTCTTGTGAGAGGATTTGGTTCTTCCTTCTCGTCTTGCCATAGTTTCATCACAGGAAGTGATAGATTTATGGGAAACACTACATCTGTTCCATACACCATTTGAAAGGGAGAAGTATCGATATACTTTTTTGTGCCCATCCGATTTTCCCACAGAGCATATTTTAAATGCAAATGCCAAGACTTTTTATTTTCGTTTAACACTTTCTTTATTATACTGATTAAGCTCTTGTTTGAAGATTCTGCCAGACCATTTCCCTGAGGGTAGTATGTTGTGGAATGACCCAGCACAATATTATATTTCTGGAAAAAGATAACCATCGCCATAGACTTAAAAGCCTACGCATTATCTGTGACAATATTTCTAGGACAACCAAACCTAGACAAGATATTTTCTTCTAAGAAGTCTATAACTACTGAATCAGTAGCCTTCCTTGTTTGGATAGCTTCCACCCATTTGGTGAAATAGTCTGTAGCGGTCAGGATCCATCTGTGTTGGGCACTTGAATGAGGATTAATCTCACCTATGAAGTCTAGTCCCCATTGCTGAAAATGGTCTTTTGTTTTGACTGGGACCAAGGGCATCGTTGGTAGTTTATGTTTTCCTGCAAAAACTTGGCAGGGACTGCAATCTCGTACCTTAGCATTGACATCTGAGAAAATTTTAGGCCAGTAATAAACAACCCCAAGGATTTTATATGCCATATCCCTCCAAGTGTGGTGTCCTCCACATACTCCTTCATGAAATTGCCCTATAACTTCTTTTGTTTCTGATTTGACCAGACAGACCAAGAGGAAGCCAAGCGGGTCTTTCCAATATAATCTTTTTTCGGAAATACAGTATTTGACTGCATGTAGCTTTAGCGTTCTAGCTTTGGATGGAGACAATTCAATTGGACATTTCAATGTTAATAAGTATGTTACTATGTACTTGTACCAATTCAATGACACGAATTTATCCTCGATCCTGTTTTCGACTATTTGGTCCTCAAGTTCATTCATGTTTATCCATTCTTCTTCCTCCTGAGAATTGTTTATCCCAAGAGCTCTGAAATTAGATTAAGCTAAAAGTTTAGCTAAACCTTGTCCCTTTACCAATTTGGTCGGTTTAACCTCCAAGTTGAACTCTTGAATTTTTGCAAGCCATCTTCCTCTTTTACCATCATAGTCTGCTTGAACCAAAATATCTTTTACAGAACTAGTGGAAACATATGCAATCACTTTAGAATGTAAAACATAAGTTCTGAAATATTTCAATGCTTTTACCATAGCATACGCTTGCTTTTCCATTATATTATATTTAAGTTCAGCATCTCGGAGACTTTTTCTAAAGAAGGCTATCAGTTGCTCGAAACCTTCTTCGTTCTTCTGAAGGAGTACAGCAGCAAGCGTGTGTTCAGAGGAAAATGAAAAAATAATAAAATCTTTGAGATAATCTGGGCTCACTAGTACTGGTGCCTCACTTATAACCTTCTTAATATGAGAAAAGGATGCCTTAGCTTCTGCTGTCCATTTTACTTCACTGTTGTTTTTGAGCCTATCTATAATCAATTTCAAAATTTTAGCGAAGTTAGGAATAAATCTTCTCAAGAAATTTATTTTTCCTAAAAATGATTGAATTTCTTTCACATTCCTAGGAATAGCTATTGTATCTATAGCCTCTACTCTTTTAGGGTCAATCCTGATTCCATTTCAGGATACGATGTGACCCAACAAATTGGCTTCTTGCATAGCGAAATGAGACTTTTTAGGATTTAGGGATAGACCAAACCTACGACATTTTTCAAATGTTTGTTTGAGATGAATCATATGGTCTTCATCCAATTTAGAAAAAATAGTAAAATCATCCAAATAGATGACTACAAACTTGTCTCGTTCGCCAACGAAAGCAATATCGATTTTGCACTGAAAAGTAGCACCTGCATTCATTAATCCAAACGAAATTTTATCGTACATAAACGTGCCCCAAGGAGTGGTAAATGTGGTTTTTTCTTTATCAAGATCACTGATGGAAATCTGATTATAACCTGAAAATCCATCAATCATTGACATTCTATTAGCCCCTACTACTTTTTCAAGAACATGGTCCATTTTAGGTAGAGGATAATTATCTTTGAGAGAAGATTTATTAAGATTCATGAAATCAACACATAGTCTAATTTCCCCATTTTTCTTTCTAACTGGGACCAGATTAGCTACCTAATCAGAATATCTTAGGGGTACAATTATCTTAGCGTCAAGAAGTTTTTTAACTTCTCGTTCGATAACAGGTAATAAAATAGGGTTAAATTGTTGGATTTTTTGTTTAAAAGGTTTGACACCTGGTTTGAGAGGCATTTTATGTTCAATCACAGAAGTGTCATATGTTTTCAGTTCTTCATACGACCATGCAAAAACATCTTTATATTTTATTAACAACTCCATGTATTTATTTTTGTTTTCTGTTGATAAATATTTGGATAGTTTAACCATTCGGGGGTTTTCTTCAGTTCCTATATTACAATCTTCAACCTCCTCTGGTTGAAGTTGTAGGGTAGTTTTTGAAGGGATATCATCTTGATTAAAAAGTCTTTCCAAAGGGATTAGACCCTTGGGAATTTGGTTGTTCTTGAGAACAAGCATTCGGTGATTTTCAATTTTATCATGAAATTATTTAGAATCCTCCCCTTCTTGCATGATCCAAATAGGATCATTTTGATTTTCTTGATCGGTATGCATTTCTGCAAATTCATCTAAAGATTCTAGAAACTTTCGAAGCTGCTCATCATCTCCAAAAACCTGCCAATGTTGTATGTTATTTGGTATTGAAGGACGATGTCTCATTTGTATATGATATTTTAATTTAAAAGCAATCAGGGGTGTGAAAGTAGATGCAGCTTTGGCTAAAGCATCAACCTCTTGATTCTCATATCTTGGGACGAAATGAAAATTCACATATGTGAAGAAGTTCTCGATTAAATCCCAGACACAATTCCTATAGGACCGTAATCTAGGATGCTTATCCTGATACTGCCGATTCACCTATTTTATAATCAACTCTGTGTCACCAAATAATTCGAGTTTCTTAATTTTCATCCTTCTAGCAGCTTCTAGTCCTAGCACTAAAGCTTCATACTCGCATACATTCTTTGTACAATCTACATTCCACTAAAGCCTATATGAAAAAGGAATAAAAAATTGGTCATTGGGATCTATAAGAAGTGTTCCTGCCCCAGCTCCAAGGAAGGACGAAGCACCATCAAAATACATTTTCCATACACCATTTCTATATACATTTTTTTCTATTTCTTTTTTTTCAATTTTTTCTTCTATACATTTATCATCTACATCTACTTCAAAATCGTCATCTATAGATAATATACAATTTCCTAAATCTTGGTTAGTAATATAAACTGGATGATTGTTGGGGTTGTTTGGGTCACCTACAGTAAATGCTAACCTAGTCTATATGTAAAGACGAGTGTATTGGCCTTCGAAAACTGGAATTGTAGCATAAGTCATATCTAGTTGGAGAGATCCTCGAAGCTTAGCGCCCCATGATCTAGATAATAGCATACCATACTTTGGGGGAATGTCAGTGACTACTACATCCATAAGAATACTTTTAGCAGGTATTTGAGCCAAACCTACCACTAGGTCTTTAATCATACCTATGCATTTTACTTTCCTCGAATCGAAAGAATATAAGTCACCATAGGGCCTTGTGATTTCAAGACCAAGTTTTTCCATAATTGCCTTTGGCATAACATTGTGGGAAGCTAACATACAATTATGGAGAAGGTGGTCAAACAGGGTTAACGTAATATAAAAAGGAGCCACGGTGTCTCTTGCACCTTCAAAGTGTGGACCGAAGACTATGTTAGGTTTGTCATCCTCTAAGTTGATGACGTCGGCTTGGCTTTCATCTTCGGAAAAATTAATCATTTTGGCGATTTGTTTTCTGTATATGGGATTTTTAGCTAACTCAACAAGGGGAATAGGAATTTTGATTTTATTTATTTCGTTTTCCAAATTAAAGTTTCCTAGAGCCTTGTCATTTTCGATGTTTGGGGCTTCCATACCTTTCTTTTCGATTTTTTGTTGAGATGTGACCTTGTTTTCATTTATAGGAGCTTGTGTCTTCACAGGGAGTGTTCCTACCGGTTCTGACTGTACAGGTTTTGTATCAGCTGTGTTTCTTTTTGCAGACTTTCTATCTGCAACTTTTGGAGTTACCTCATCGGTTTCGCTCCTTGGCAAAATCTTTTTTGTTGGAACATTTGGGAGATTTTTATTTCTTGGTCTCAAATTATATTTTCCATGTAGTTCAACAATAATATCATATGCAATATTTTGATATGTGAAATCATCAGTCATATTATTGCTAACATGTTCTTCCGATGTACTTTCTTTACTTAAAGATGCTTCGTAATCCTGTCTTGATAAATAAGGGGATTTATTATCATCACCAAGGTTACTAATATCTTCATCGATTTCTTCAAAATCTCCTAAATATTCCTCTCTCATGTAGTTTTCACTTTTAAAGGGTGTTGGAATATTTTGATCTTCATTTTTAATTATTTTTTGTGGTCCCTCAGGTTCAGGATTTCTTCGAAAATCTTTTCTGGGGAAATTATCTCTTTTCAATTTCTCTAGTTCCATTTTCGAGATCTTGTTTGAAAGTTCTCGAATGACCCTAGCCATCTCCTCTATTCTATCTCCTGAGGACTTTCTTTATCCTGAGGATCCACCTTGCTCTTTAAATTTTTTATTTTCTTTGTTTCCAGTTTCAGTCTTTGCTTTAAGTTTCCCTGATGCCATCATGTTTGATTCAATTTCAAGCGCATCATCCTACATTTTTCTGAGATCTATTGATCTCCTTTCTCTCAATAATAGAGCAAAGTCGGGATCAAAAGCGCCAGCAAAAGTCACTTTTGCTGCAGGTTGTGAAGGTTTAACCTCAACTGGGATTTTATTATACAACTTATTGAACCTTTGTGTGAATTCTAGAACTAACTCAGAATTTTTCTTTCTAAGGGCTCTGAATTCAGTTAAGTAGTAGAGGTGATCCTTCCTCTATCCCCATTATCTAATAAATGCACTTTCAAGTTCTTCACAGGATCTTAAAGATCCAGCTGCTAAGGATCGGAACCAGGTCCTCACTTTTCCCTCAAAAGTTTGAATGAGGAGTCTAGAATAAACATGTTCATGTTCTATTCCAAGTATGTCAGCAAATTGATCAAAAAAGTTTATATGTTCTTGGGCAGTCAAATCACCTTCCCCTGTAAATTTCGGAAGGCTTTTCATATAATTCTCGGGGAGATCATGAAAAGGAACAGGAAGAACAAGGGGAGCATATCTAGCAGCCACTTTAGCGAAAATACCAGGAAGCGGTACTTGACCACCTCCAGGGGCACCACCTCCAGCTCCAACACCTCCTTGTGCAGCCATGGTTAGATTTGGGACTGAAGTTCGGAAGGTGTGAGGAGAAGATTCTCAAAAATATGGAGATGAAACTTCAGGAAATGAGAAAGTATCAAATGAGGGGGGAAGTGAAAGTGATCTTTCAAGAGTTTCCGGTGAGTTTGATTGCGTAAAGTCAGGTTGACCTATAGAATATGTAGATAAAAAGACTTGTTTAAGTGATTTTCGTGATTTTAAAATCTTTTCCGGATCAGAGATTTGCGAGGTCTGCTTGCTATCCGGGTTTTTTCTGGTGTTCTTGCAGCTAATAGTTAGTTTATTTATTGTGGAACAACCAAGTGAAAATTATTTAGCCTTAGAAGGTTTTCTGTCTTTGTTCACTATCAAAAACATAAAATGTCAATGTCGTTCTTCCCAGGGAAAAGATTCATTTCTTCGTTCCTCGGTAATGGCACCAAAAAATGTTGTTCCTGAGTTTGTGCTTTAAGTCTATAAAGCATACCGTCAAGGCATTCGTAAATGATTTAAAGGAATGATTTAGAAATAGGAATTCAAAAGAAGGTTAAGGCAAAATCAGTTTCTCAACTATCTCTGTCTTGCTTCTTGTTGTTCTTGGATGCTAATGTCTCTCTCAATAGCAACCCATGAATGTTCTAACTCAACCCGGTTAGTTGTTGTTTGTAAAATGGTGTTGAATAAATTCAAGGCAATATTGGTTTCATCCTAAAGGCTTGGTTCTACGTTGCATTGTCTGCTACTTGGGACAGTCATGGATGATAAAAATTTATTTATTTATAAAAGGATTTTAATCAATTTGTTACTTCACATTTTCCAGAGATGAGAATAAGAGAAACAATTTTAAAATTCAAAACAGTAATGTAAACACATTCGAGGTCGTTTCCTGGATTTGTAACAATTTCGAGAATCTTAAAATAACAAACAAACACTACAGAAAAATATGAGACTTTAATCAAGAAAGAATCTCATATTTCAATAGACAATGATGAAAGAAAAACGAGGTTTCTAACAAGGGTTAAGTATTAAGGAACAAAAGATTTACAGGTCTTAAAATTACTAAAGCAATTTCAGAGGAAAAACTATAAATTGTTTGACATCCAAACCAATCTGAAAATATAATTCTATGATGTATATAACTTCAAATTGATTACTCGTTAGAAAAACATTGAAAGGAAAATTTCAACAAAGTATAATAAACAGGGTGAAGACACATAACTACAAATTTGCAGGATCCAGAATCTCATTTCTGATCTATATTCTGATGTATTTGAAAACTAATATTACAAAATGGCTCTCTCCAAAAATTTTGAAGCCTTTTCTCAGCCTTTAGAAACTATATTTATACATTTTCCTCCAAATTTCTCGTTGGTGACTAACCAACTTCCTAATATTACGGTTACATAAAAATAATGTCAACCGTTTACAATTTCTTTCTAATCTTAAATGATAAAAACATTTTAAAAGATTTTAAGCTTTCATTGACGAACTTCCTTTCTCTGCTTCAATACACCGAACACGTTTTCCCAAAAACTTGACAAAATTCCTGGGAGCATCTGGTAATTCATTTGCTTCAAATAAGAAAAATCTTTTCTGCAATTTGGGCAACCGGTTTTCTATCATCTTTTCTGTAAATTTAATAGTTTTCAAATTTAGATTTGACATCACCATCCATTTGTTGATATATGTAATATTGATCAATTTAATGTTTGAAATCTCTGCTTTCATTTCCTCCAGCTCTTCCCTAAACCTTAGCCAATGCTTGGCAATATTGATTTCACCTAATAATCCGGAACAACCATCTATTCCGATTGAAGCTCTTTCTAATAGATTGAAGATTCCCTGGAAATCATCATTGACTTCTCTTGTTATTCGTTTATATTCAGCCATCTTTTCTTCCCACACTTTTATTATTATGTCCCCTTTAATCTGTTTAGAAATAGATTATTTTTCAATCTTTCCAACCTCTTCATTTGATGAGAAAGTGACTGCCTTTTGAAAAGTTGTCCTAGCTGCTTTCGCCTCCCTTTCCTTCTGGAACACATTCTCTAAAGAATTATTTGTTTCTTGAAAATATTTCTGGACTACTTCCAGATTCAAGAACACTTTATGTTGTTCCTCCTCTATTCTTACATATATCTCCAATGCTTGAGTCTTGAAATTTTCAAGTTCTATTACCTGATTAGTAATAGAAATAATTTTGTCTTGTAAATGTTTGTTTTCTTCCTCCATCTTTTGAATCTGTTCCTATGTGACCTGTATTATCAATTTTTCCTCCTCCAAGTCTTTATTCTTTTTCTGGATTTCTTACATATCCTTTAGTCTAGCTTGTTCTAGACCCTTCTGTATTTCCCAACGAATATTTCTTTCGTTTTATTTTAGTTTGTCTTACAACTGGATTATTATTTGGTCCTTCTGTTCAAGCATAGTTGTTAAATTGCCTTCAGAATACATGTTTGTTGATGCTATAGCACCCATTTTACCTGCTAATTCTGTAGCAAACTCTCCATCCTTGAGTTTCTTTCCATCTATAATAACTCTATGCTTTTTAATCGTTCCTTCTCCTCTTGGATGAATTTCCTTTTTCAAGACTGTTCTTCGCTTTTTACTAAAAAGGTAATCTGATGAGGGGATTTCATCTCTCAAAATAGTCTCTAGATCACTGACATATAACATTCCTTCATGGGGGGTTCCAAAAGTTGATTGTAATGGAGTTAAAGAGGTGATAGGACTACCAAGTTCTATTGAAGTTGTTCCTCCTATCTTTTCTGGAACATTCTTCATGATTTATGAAATTCTTTCTGGCTCTTTTCCCTTCTCCATTCCTGTTTCTTTTGTTTGAGAGCCCTCTGTATCTTGGGAAGGTATCTCGGTATTTTTCAACTGTTTTTTATTTGCTTTATCCTATATATTAGTTTCAAACCCTAGAGGGGGTTCTTGCTGTTCTGGTGATGGGGTCGAAATTTCACCCTGTAAAATCTTAGGTAGGTATCTTCGCCTATGGCTTTGAAAATATGTGAACCCAGCCTGTGAGTCAGGTGGCAAGGCCAGGAATCTATTCAACACTTCTTCATAAGACTTAACATCTTTAAATATATCATCATAAATAGATACTTCATGTTCATATGCCTTTAGATTACAATGTATGTAATGCCTACTTATTATTTGGTAGGGGTCATATTTTCTATGCTCAATATTTACTAATTTCACTTCTTGTAGTGACTCAGCCTCTACCTTAGAATGGCCTAAATTTGATAAAGAAAATTTCCCAACATGAACAGGGAAAGATGGCCATGATTTTTTCTGAAGTGCTTTTAATTCCAATCCAACACTGCCCTTGGCTATCTGATGAGCTACTTCTTTGCACACCAATCTGTCTGGTAAGAATTTTGGGAGTGCGTGAGGGGGAATGGAACAGCCATAAACCCTAATATAGGAAACATTTTCCCCAATAAACCTGTCAGCAACTGATTTAAGACTTTCTATGACTGCATCAGAAATGTGAGGGGGTTCGCATCCAAAAAATAATTTGTGCATAGGAATAATGACAAAATGACAAACCTCGTAAAAAACGTCTTTAGCTTTTTCTTCCCAAAGGGTCGAGTGGTATTTATGAATGGGTTCTGGACATGAGATGCTCCAACTCCAATTCATTAACGGAAATGGGGTCATAAAACAAATTGCATCCATAATGTATGCAGACATATAAAAAGACACTGGTTGTCCCTTTGACTTGGCTTCTTTGTAATTTAAAATTTCTTGCGTTAGGTTATCCGACAAAATTTTATGCTAGTTAAAACCATTTCCTTCTGAAGCTTCCTCTAAAAAGGGTACCCAGTCTGCATGAAAGTGACAGGGATCTTTTCTCCCGAAAAGTCTGCATAACATAATGGCTATATAAACCATATATTCATTTAAGGAGGCTGTAGCATAAATCCCACGAGCATCAGCCCTAAAATTTCATTCAAACCTCCCCCATCCTCTAATCATGTTGGGATATGTTTAGTCTGCCTTAATACATTCCTTTCTCTGAAACTCAGCTAAAAATTCAGCATTAAACGTATGTTTATGATTCGACGAGAGTTTATACATTACTTGAATGTGTTCTATCCTGAATGAGATGACGATAGCTCCTTTCTTGTTTTGAATGCTCCTTGTTGGGATATCTACCTTATCGAGAGCCCAAACGATCATATTAGTGTATGCCACTAGCCTCGGACGTGTAGCAATCTTATGAATCTTAGACTCAACTATGTCTTAGAAATGATTTCCGGAGTCAAGATGAGCGTTCTCTAATTCATATTCCAACAAATCTGAGATTTGAGTCCACGATTTAATAGAATCTATAGCATGTGGAGTGGTATCAGAGATAATATCTCCTTCCTGTGCATCTTCATTCTTTTTAGGTGCCTTTTTGGGTGCCATGACTTCTGTGTTTAATTGGAAACCTGTAACAACGAATGGATGAATGAGCTCAACTTAGAACGATAACACAAACATTTGAATGTAATTTTGAATATATTTAAAAATAATGAGATTTGCACATCTGTTACGAAATTAAAGCTTTTAGTGGAGAAAATATTTTACTGAGATACGCTTTTAATATCCGTATTTAAGTACCTTCGGGTTTTGAAGAAAACGAGAAACCTACTTAATGGGTAAGTGAAACATAAATGAACACCTAAGAATGATTTCCATTAATCTTGTTTTTAAGAAAAAGGTTAATTATTGTTAATCATAATTTAAAGCTGAAAACTTCATTTTTTGGGGTTTTAGAAATCAAGATGTCGAGAGGTATGTAGTTGATGAAAAAATGATTTCCAAAAATGGAAAATCGCGAAATCACGATGCTTTAATTAGGATTTAATTTTTTTTAGCACGTTAATTCATTGAGATTAGACTTTTTATAGGAATTTCGGGAAACATGATGACAAGAGACGTGTGTTATTAATGAAATTTGATCTCCGAAATCGTGAAATCACGATGGCTTGTTTCTTTTTTCAAAATAGGACTTAACTTATCTTAATTAATTAAATAATCACGATTAAAGCCAAAACAAAAAAGTATAATTTAACATGACTTATAGATCAGGATTTCGGAAATCGGGATTTCGGGAAACATGATGATAGGAGACGTGCTCTCATAGAACCACGAATCTCGAAATTGCGACATAATTATTTTAACCTTAAGCCTTTCTTAGAAGAGACTAAACTAATTCATTTTTTTAAATTAAGGTTCCAATGTTTCGGGAAATCAGGGATCGAGGTTTCGTGATTCAAATTGCATCAAACATTTGTTTGCAGAAAACCCCAAATATAAAAAATTCTTTAACGTTTAAATTAAAAAATCGCAAATTTAAAATTACAACCCGTTTTAAATTATTTTTCAAAAGAGCGTTGGAAAATTTAAATTTTTGTAAAGTTTTTTCCATTCGTTATCAAAAAAAATGATAATAAAGGTATCATGAATTTTGAAATGACGAAACTCTTATTTTCAGAAAGCCAAAACCTGAAAAATAAAAATCTAGGTCTTAAGGATAAAAAATTTAAGTTTTGTTTCAACACTATGTATGTATGATTTCATGTTAAGTGTTTGAAGTCTGAGAGAGTAAGGAAAGGAGTTTCAATTGTTTCTCTTCTTGAGTTAGAGTTCCTACAAGGAGTGCAGTGAAGCGTCCGCAAGGAGTGCGTTGATGGGTTTAGAGTTCATCTATGGAAGCTTAGGAGGGATATCGTTGTTCTCATTTCAATTGAAGTGCAAGACAAGAACAAAAGCCATGCAAGGTGTGCGCAGGCTGGTCGAGACCTTAGAACACATAGACTAAGGTTGAGAGGTTGAAGGATTGTTGTTGCAGAGTTTCACAAAGTCAAGAGATTTAAATATTTAGGAATATTTGAAGAAGTCTTGCAAGGAGTACGTGCAAAAGTATTTTAGGAGACTTGAGTTTGTGAAAGGAAGCTCAGGAGGGTCAGCACTTTCAAAGTGTTGAATATCAGGAGAGGAGTTTTGGTCATCATGCGGAGGCCAAGTCAAAGTGAAGAGGATTGCTGAGGTGACTCAGAGAAGAGGTTCTTGAAGAAGGAATTTGGACGGTCGAGGTTCTCCAAGGAGAACTCTCGAAATAGCAAGAACCATAGGACCCATAGGAGTTGCAAGGCAGATAAGGGGTCATTGATCTTGACTTATTGGGATGTCAGATCATTTTGGCATTTAGGTGTTCGAAAGTCCGAAGTGTAAGCAAAATCCTTGACTGATCAAACCCCAGAAACGCGAATAGAAGTATTCGTGTGTGGAAAGAGAAGGGAAAGAGTATAAGTGTTTCGGAGTTCGAGAAACCAGGGATCGTAGTGACTTAAGGTTGGGGTCGAGAGTTTCAAATTCCTGATACCCGGAAACCCAAAACAAAGAGAAGGAGACACATGGAAGGATAGGAGACTTCCTATTGAGGTTTGTGAAAGCAGCGAGGAGAAGTACCATTTCGGTATTCTGGGACTTCAGAGACCGGAAGACGGAGGTGACAGAGTATTCGATCCTTAGCATATTGAACTCCTGGTACGTGAAAGTCTGAAAGGATTTCAGAAGATGAAATTTCGGCATTTCGGGGTTTGGAGGTTCGAGGACCCCGAGGACATAGTGGAAGCACTTTTCGGTGGTTTAAATCCCAAAACCGCGAAGAGGAAGGGAGGACTGGATCATTTGCATTTTGGTAAATCAGAAGTCGGAAGTTCAGGACTCCAAGGATCGAGAGGAGAGTTGCATGTCATCGTAACTCTGAAATTTGTGAAATCCAAAAATCCAAAATTGACATCAAAAAAGGCCAAGTGTTAGTATTTCAGGTTTAATAGGTTAAAGAGATAAGGCGCTCAACCACGAGATTCATGAAATCGTGAAATCCGGTATCCCGAAATAAAAGAGGAGTTTCCTCAAGGTTTGTTGTGGGTGTTGATTTCCCAAAATGGAAATAAAAGACCCAATCAAGCTCTTAGGGGATGAAAAGAGAAGATCCTATGTGGATCCCAACCTACAGGTCTAGGGTCTGCATCAGTTGTTCTAGCAGAGCATAGAAAAATTTCTTTGCTTCCTGAAGCAGGGAAAAGAGGAATTTTACAGCCATTCCGCCGAGAAGACGAGACAGGCAAACACCCGATCCACTAGAGGAAAGGGAAATGCCAAGAAGAAGGGGTAGGCAGTTACCTGATCCGCCAAGGGAAAGAGAGATGTATGAAATGCATTCTAGGATTGATGCCATGGAAATAACACAGAGGCACATAGTCGGTGCTGGAGATATCAGTGATTCTGAAAGTGAAAATTAAGTTGGACATGGAGGAGAAGAAGTTGCAATAGAAGAACGCCTATTCAGGGTTGTTGCAAGGATAGGTGCCAGGGAAAAAATGGACATTCCAGTATATGAGGGAAACCTGGATGTTGAAGAGCTTCTAGACTGGATTAGAGCTCTGGATAAATACTTTGACTATGATGATGTTGAGGAATACAAGAAGGTTAAACATGTTTTCACAAGACTTAAAGGGCATGCAACATTATGGTGGGATGAACTGCAGGCTGACAGACACTGCAAAGGCAAGCAGAAAATCAAGAGTTGGTATAAAATGGTTGCGAAGATGAAGGAAAAATTCATACCCAAGGATTATTGAATCAGTCTGTTTCGGAGGATGCATAATTTGAGACAGAAGTCGATGTCAGTGAAAGAGTACACTAAAGAGTTCTACAAACTAAACATTAGGGAAGGTCATCGTGAAAGTGATTATGAAAAGGTTTCCAGATATATGAATGGTCTGAGATATGACATCCAAGATGATATGAGCATGATGACCATCTAAATGGTGGAAGATGCTTATCAGATGGCTCTGAAGGCTGAAGAGAAGTTGAGCCAAAAGCAAAGTCAAAGAGGGCGAGGCAGAAGTCAAACCAAAGGAAAAACAATTGCCCAAGACAAAAATCAGAAACCTAAGGAAGAGTGGAAGAAACCTCAAACTCAAATTGAGAGAGGTGGAAGCTCACAAAGAGGACAGTATGCAGATAGAAATACTTTTCGTTGAACTAGAGGAAGAGGAAGAGGCAGAGGTGGCGAAATAAAATGCTTTACCTATGGAAAGAATGGACACAAATCCTATGAATGTCTAGATAAGAAGAAAGAAGGAGGTGAAACTCACATTTTCAAAGCACAAAGACAGAATGTTGAGGTAGAAGATGTTGAAGGTGGAAGATCATTGATGATGAGGAAAGTTCTCTTAACGCCAGAGAAGGAGGTAGAAAATCCAGTCCAAAGGAACAGACTTTTTCGGACTACTTGCAAGACCAAAGATAGGGTATGCAAGGTCATCATGGACAGTGGTAGCATAGATAATATCATTTCTCAGAGATGGTGGAAAACCTGGAGCTGGAGACTATTGAACATCTAAGCCCATACAAGGTTTCATGGCTACAAAAAGAGCATCAGGTAAATGTCTCTAAACAATGTTTAGTTGAAATTAAAATAGTAGGATATAAGGATGAAATATTATGTGATGTCATTCCCATGGATTTTTGTCATTTATTGTTGGGTAGACCGTGGAAATATGATAGGAATGTGATTCATGATGGGAGAAAGAACACATACACCCTGGAGAAGAATGGAAGAACTCAGATGTTGTTGCCAATTAAGGATAAAGAAGTGACAATAGAGGTAAGCAACATTGTACTTCTCATGAGTGGGAAGGAACTTCTTAAGGAGGTTAAGAAGAAAGAAGATACATAATTCATTGTGGTTAGGAAGCCTAGAATTTCTTTAGCCAGCACAAGAGTGGATGATTTACCAGAGGAAATCCAACAACTACTGGAAGAATTTGTTGATATAGTAGTGGACGAACTACCTCGTTCGTTGCCACCTATTAGGAATTTAATTCATCACATCAATCTTATACTTGGAGCTAGTTTACCAAACAAAGAAGCATACAGATTGACGCTGCAGGAGAATGAAGAGGTCAAGAGACAGGTCAATGATTTAATGAACAAAGGATTGGTTAGAGAAAGCTTGAGTCCATGCGTTGTTCGAACAATGCTTAGTCCAAAGAAAGATGGAGGCTGGAGGATGTGTATAGACTCAAAGGAAATTAACAATATTACCATCAGGTATATATTTCCATTGCCAAGGATGGATGATTTGATGGATTGTTTGAGTGGAGCCAAATTTTTTTCAAAAATTGATTTGAAAAGTGGTTATCATCAAATTCGTATGAGAGAAGGTGATGAATGGAAGACAACATTCAAGACAAATGAATGGCTTGTTATGATATTTGGATTAACAAATGCACCTAGTACTTTCATGAGGTTGATGAATGAAGTCCTGAAGGAGTTCATTGGAAAATTTGTCATTGTATATCTTGACGATATACTGATTTTCAGTAGGACAGAAATAGAGCACTTGAAGCATTTGGCTATAGTGATGAAGAAATTGCAGCAAGAGAAGTTGCTAATAAATATGAAGAAATCATCATTCATGAATACAGAGCTCATTTATTTGGGTTTTTTTATTTCGATAGATAAGTTGAAAATGGATCTAGATAAAGTGGAGGTGATTGAGAATTGGCCATCACCGAAGAGTATCTTTGAAGTTCGAAGCTTTCATGGATTGGCTATTTTGTACAGGAAATTTATTAGAAATTTCAGTGGAATTAGTGCACCAATGATGGACACAGTGAAGAAAAAACATAAATATTTTCACTGGATGGAAGAAGTAGAGAAAAGTTTCAATTTGTTGAAAAGGAAGATTACTGAACGACCAATTTTGGTGTTGCCAGATTTCAACAAGACATTTCAGGTCAAATATGACGCTAGTGGTTTTGCAATTGGAGCGGTCTTGAGCCAAGATGACAGGTCGGTCACATACTTCAGTGAGAAATTGAATGAGGAAAAGGTTAAGTACTCCACATATGTCAAAGAGTTTTATGTGGTCATACAAGCACTGAAGAAGTGGAGGCACTATTTGGTTCCTAAAAAGTTCGTTTTGTACAGTGATAATCACGCCTTACAATTTGTAACTCAGCAGGATAAATTGAACCAAAAGCATGCAAAATGGGTTGAATACATGCAAAATTTTACTTTTGTAATTAAACATATTTCTGGAACTGCTAACAAAGTTGTTGATGCTTTGAGCAGGAAATGTTTGTTGATGCAGGAATTTAGAGTCAAAACTTTAGGTTTTGATAATCTCAAGGACATGTACAGAAATGATCCAGATTTCAAAGAGTCGTATGAGGCATATGAGAATCCAATTCTCAGGAACAAAAGTCAATGGACTGAATATATGATCTAGGATGGATTACTATTCAGAGGCAATCAACTGTGTATTCCAAAATGCTCCATGAGGGAGAATCTGTTGAAAGAAACACACAGTGGAGGATTGGTTAGACATTTCGGTCATGATAAAATGTTCTTGAAATTAAATAGCTCATATGTTTGGCCGGGGATGAGGACCGATGTCAAAATATTTGTGGACAGATGCAAAATTTGTCATCACTCAAAGGGAAAAAGTCAGAATACAGGGTTGTATCAGTCGTTACCCATACCAGAGAGGCTGTGGGATGCAGTGACCATGGATTTTATATTGGGGCTTCCAAGGATGCAAAGAGGGTTTGATTCAATCTTTGTGGTGGTAGATAGATTTTCTAAAATGGCACACTTTATACCATGTCAAAAAACTAGTGACGCAACTCATATCGTGAACCTGTTTTTCAAATAAGTTGTTAGACTTAAGGACTTACCAAGGAGTATCGTTTCAGATCGAGACACCAAGTTCGTCGGACATTTCTGGAGGAATTTATGGAATACGTTGGGGACAAGTTTTTCTTTTAGCTCAACTTATCATCCTCAGACGGATGGACAAACATAAGTTGTGAATAGAATCTTGGGATATTTACTCAGAAGCCTAGTGACTGAACACCACAGTCAGTGGGATCACATTCTGCCACAGGTAGAATTTGCTTATAATGATTTGATCAATAGAAGCACAGGGCAGAGTCCATTTCAGATTGTTTATGCAATGCAACCCAGGGGAGTTTTTGAACTGGAGGATTAAGAATATAATGAAACTAGAAGTGCTAGTGTAGAAGATTTTGTAGAGGCAATGAAATAACTTCATAGCCAAGTGAAGGAGCAATTGCAGAACTCGATCCAAGAGTACAAGCGTAGAGTAGATCAACACAAGAGCGAACTTCAATTTGAAGTTGGTGATCTAATTCTTGCACACCTAAGAAAGGAAAGGTTCCCAAGGGTAACATATAAAAAACTGAAAATGAAAAAGATTGCATCATATAAGATCATAAGGAAATTTGGGGCAAATGCATACGAGATTCAATTACCTAATGGGGTCAGAATTTCTCCGATATTCAACATATCAGATCTGTACCCTTACAAAGCTGAAGAAGACAGTGTATAGAAAGAGTTTCAGTGGGCTAAACAAATTCATGTAGCTGAAAATCCACAGATGGAGAGTATACTTGACAAGAGAGTCAACAAGAGGAACAGGAGAAAGAAGTATTTTGAATACTTAGTCAAGTGGAAGGGACATCCAGTTGAAGATGCCAGTTGAGAGAATGAAGTAGAAATCCAGAAGCATGGACAGACAGTGTAAGAGATCATGAACAAGAGTCGATGAAAATTTTCAAGAGAGGGAGTATATGATGCAGGAGAATTGTTAACAATAAGAGAGCGTGGAGGCGAAAGACAACAGGGATGAGCTCCATCACATTTTTGGGGCTAGTTGAAAATTGTTTGCAATATTTTGAAAGTTTGGATGCGTAGACTTTAATGTAATAGTTAAGAAGGGTGTACTTCCATATTGTAAACATATCTTGAGCGATTCACTCTCATCTGTAAAGTGTAGAGGAATTTATGCATAGTTAATGAAGTAGGTAGATTTAAATTCTAGATTAGACAATTTTAGGAGCTAGAGGGAAAACCGACTATAGACACCCTCATCTTGTATCATTGTAACATTATCAAGAATATCATAGAGCATAGAGAAGAGATATAGCAGAGAGTTGTGTAGAAGAATCCATGTATAGAAGTTCTAAAATTAATATATGAAGCCTTGATTCAGACTCATGGGGTTCTGATGTTTTCTGTGTATACATGTTGAATGCTATGCTTATGGTTTTTTTACTCTTTCTGTTGTGCATTTTATTTTATGCTATGTATGTATGATTTCATGTTAAGTATTTGAAGTCTGAGAGAAGTTTCAATTGTTTCTCTTCTTGAGTTAGAGTTCCTGGAAGGAGTGCGTTAACAGCTTCAGAGTTCATCTTTGGAAGCTCAGGAGGGATATCGTTGTTCTCATTTCGACTAAAGTGCAAGATAAGCACAGAAGTTGTGCAAGGTGTGCATAGGTTGGTCGAGACATTAGAACACATAGACTAAGGTTGAGAGGTTGAAGGACTTTTGTTGCAGAGTTGCACAGAGTCAAGAGATTCAAATATTTAGGAATATTTGAAGAAGTGTCATAAGGAGTATGTGGAAAAGTCTTTTAGGAGACTTGAGCTTGTGAAAGGAAGCTCAGGAGCGTCAGCACTTTCAAATTTTTGAAGACCAGGAGAGGATTTTTGGTCATCGTGTGGAGGCCAAGTCAAAGTGAAGAGGATCGCTGAAGTGACTCAGAGAAGAGGTTCTTGAAGAAGGAATTTGGATGGTCGAGGTTCTCCAAGGAGAACTCCCAAAATAGAGAGAACCGTAGGACCTACAGGAGTTGCAAGGCGGATAAGGGGCTGCTGATCTTGACTTATTGGGACGTCAGATCATTTCGGCATTTCAGGGTTCGAAAGTCTGAAGTGTAAGCCAAATCCTTGACTGATCAAACCCTCGAAACTTGAATAGAAGTATCCATGTGTGGAAAGAGAGGGGAAAGAGTATAAGTGTTTTGGAGTTCAGGAAACCAGGGATCGTAGTGACATAAGGTTGGGGTCAAGATTTTCAAATTCTCGATACCCGGAAACCCGAAATAAGGAGAAGGTGACATGTGGAAGGAAAAAATACTTCATGTCGAGGTTTGTGAAAGGAGGGAGCAGAAGTACCATTTCGGTATCCTGGGACTTCAGAGACTGGAAGACAGAGGTGACAGAGTATTCAATCCTTAGCATAGAACTCCCGGTACGTGAAAGTCCAAAAGGATTTTCGAAGATGAAATTTCGGCATTTCGGGGTTTGGAGGTTCGAGGACCCCGAGGACATAGTGGAATCACTTTTCTGTGGTTGAAATCCTGAAACCGCAAAGAGGAAGGAGGACCAAAACATTTTCATTTCGGTAAATCGGAAGTCAAAAGTTCGGGACTCCAAGGGTCGAGAGCAGATTTGCATGTCATCGCAACTCCCGAATTCTCGAAAGCCAAAAAGCCGAAATTGACATCAGAAAAGGCCAAGTGTTAGTATTTTGGGTTTCATAGGTCGAAGAGATAAGGTGCTCGACCACGGGATTCACGAAATCATGAAATCTGGTATCCCGAAATAAAAGAGAAGTTTCCTCAAGGTTTGTTGTGGGTGTTGATTTCCCAAAAGGGAAATAAAAAATCTAATCGAGCTCTCGGGGGCCGAAAAGAAAAGATCCTGTGTGGATCCCAACCTGTGGGTATGGGTTCTGCGTCATTGTGTTTCTAAAAAAAAAACTCTCTATCTAAGTAATCTTAATTGTAAAACAAACTACATGAAAATGTCTGCAAGTTGTCACAAGCACTGGTGGAAGAAGATGGAAACTGAATACCTTTTATGGACAGGCAGAGTGCTTCACGAAGTGTATGGGGTGCCTCCCAAACCTATAAAAAAAAGAAAAATGAAATTTAGTAAATTATTAAATTGATAAAATTGCAACAAAGTAAAGAATTTAAATTACTTAACTTGGGTTTCGATGCTGAAAGAGGCATCCTTGCAATCTTGCGAAGCCACCAATCCAAGACAGAGGAGGGAAGTGGGTACATTGTTCACCTAATGGGCTCCCTCACAAGATAAAAGGGATCCATCATGATCGTTTATACTTGTCAACATTTAACATATTTCTCAAGCAGAAGCATAAACAAAATCTTTCATTTAAGAACAAAAATCATGATAACCTGTAGGAATTAAAATAAAGTAAAATGGATACCCACAGAAACAATTTTTTTTATAATCAGAGAATAGTACTTGGAAGGAGGGATTAAATATCTTACATATGGCCAAAAATACTGTGAGATAATCATATTAAACAGAGTCCCTTTATTAAACAGGCAGGTCAACGAATATTAACAAAACTCTACAAGTATTATTCCAAAGAGAGTGTACAAGAGAAAACCCATACTGTAACGAATTAGTCAAACAAAGGATGATTATTCAATACAGGGTGAGCTCTAATAGGGGTAAACAATCACACATTACACATAAATTTAAGAGGAAGTTAAAGTGGGATACAACTATGTGTGAGTCTGTTATTTTTTTCACACAAAACTGTTTAAAACCCTGTAGCTTGTCCCCATAGTGACACGGTATCCGATGGATGCAATTAAGAGACCCCTTCATTATTGAACTTGGGAATCATATTTTAAAAATCAAATAAAATTCTACAATGGGTCTCTATCGACTGGTCACAAGGGTTTTGTAAGTAACCAAACAACTATGTCCTCCCAACAAAGATACCCTTTGTATTTTCAAATCGATGAACTTAATCCCGTTTCGAAGAACATCCTTACCTTTCAACAATCGAGAGTGTTTTTTTAGATTAGTTAGTACAAAATGAAAGTTAAACACAATTTTGGTTTAATGAAAGGATGGGCATGGGACTAATCGGTAAGTTTGAATTAAACACTTCCTATTACATAGTGAATTTATCACTTATACAATGAGCTTCCAGACCAAAACGTTTATACAACAATTCATTCTTAAATGAACGTAGGGATACTCCGTTGTACAGACCCAAAACCAAACCAAAAATTACAAGGGTTTAGGGTTTTTCCAACCACAAGCGAACTGAGAGTAACCTGGAGATTTATGGTCTAGAAGACCAGGAGTTTTGTAAGAGAATCATAGAACCTAAGCAGGTGTTGGATTATGTAAAGGACCCTGGAAAGACATAGTAACATTATAACATAATGAGATATGGAACACGTTGTCAAAATAATAGAATGGGACTTGGAAACTTACACAGTGAGCCCTTCAACATGATATCGACATAATGGAGAGTGGGGTATGAAAATGCATTTTACAGATCTCAACTCAACATGGTAAAGTATTTACTTACATATCAAAATCCAGTATATAGAGCTTAAACCATCATGCTAAACATTGCTTATATATATAGAAGTGCATTATACATAGTTCAACCCAACATAGTAAACATATTGCACACCATGGAAATGAATTATACAAAGTTCTACTCAACACAATAAACATATTGCACACCATGGAAATGCAGTATACAGAGCTCTACCCAACAAAGTAAACGCATGGAACACCCATGGAAATACATTATATAGATCTTGACCAGTACATAAATATAATGTAAAGAAATATGTATTATAAATCAAGATTTGGGACCAATAAATACCATAGAACAGAGAGTACACATACAACAAGCTCTGTCTAAATCATATTAACAGAAGAATGTATTCTCCCAGACACAAATGAAAAACCCTATTGAACCAATGAATATGGAATAGGATATATAGAGGGAAGAAGCTTACCGTATACAAGCCGAGGGTAAATTTGAAAGACAATGACCTCCATGTTGCAAAGGAAACCGACTAAATTTCTTGAGATCGGTCCTGGCAAGAGAGATGAGAAGATTATCAAAGGAAGTAGACATTGTATGACCACCATGACACTACCACAGTCCCTTAACCCTATTATCATAGAGAAAAACATAGAGAAAACCAAAAATTGAATGAAACAAATACGAGGGTAATGGCACCACATTCCTCCTGATAGTGGAGAAGGATGGAGTGTATGCCAACCTCTCACTACCATATGAAGTCAGTCGAGTTTGAAATACCGTAGTGTCTCTTCCCTACAAAAACATCAAGCCTGGAAACCCACGTGACCTACCACCATTAATGGTTACGACCAACTTAATTCCTAAGGCTAGGAATCGACTGTCAAATGATTGGTTCATTAATTCTTATCAAATTATGTACATGCCAGAGGTTATGCTTGATGCGGACCAGGGGTATAGGTAAACATGGATCCAACATTATGCCTTTAATCCTAGGTTTAATTCAACATGTCAAAATACTTTGGAACCTCACCAAACTCCTAGTGTGGAAGTTAGGACATGGTGGTTAGGACCTAGGCCCATTCTCATCATACGCTAGTGTTCAAGGGTGAACTGAATAAAGTATAGTTAGAGTATGGTGTATATTTTTTGTATTTTATAAGTGTCTTGTGTTATGTTTAATAAGATAACTAGTACTTATATGAGTGATTTTCATTGGTTAGTCCTAGGCTATGGACCTTGGCAGGCCTAGCCGTTATTATATTAACAATTACATTGATAAAATTAGTAGCAACGCATAGTGGAAAAAAGTTTATGGATCTTAAGATCCCTTGCATACCATTTAGAAGGAGTTATGAACTTTCCAGATATAGATATACATTAAGTTGATTAGGATTTAATTATTCATTGTGTCACGACATTTGTCGTGTCAGTTTAGATGATAGTGTTCCCCTTTAAAAAAAAAATATTTTTGTGAAATTTGGGGTACATTACATATGGTATCAGAGCAAGGTTACAACGCTTGGATCTCTGGGCAGCACCAAAATTCAATTTTTGTTTTTGTTTCCTTGAATAAAATATAACAAACACATTTAATATTACAAATAGAAAAACAATTTGTCTATTGTGAAAATGTCAGCACAGAATGAAGAAGAAAACAGACCTGAAGGGAATCCAAATCAAGAGCTTCCTAGAGATCTAGAACATAATAGTGAAGGAATTTCAACCACCTAGGTTTTGGAAAGAATGAAAAACCTTATTTTGGAATTACAAGTGTTTAAAGTAGATAACGAGAAACTGAAGAAAGCATAGGAAGACCAGCAAGAAATAATTGAAATATTGCTACACATTATAGTAACAAAGAAGAGTCCAAAAATAATGAAAAAGAGGAAGAGGTTAGCAAAAAGTCCTCAAATAAATATGGTCAGGAAATAAAAAAAGAGGATATTTCTTCCAAAGACACAGACATAGCAGAAAACAAAGCATCTATAGGAAGGACAAGAAAACAAGTGGATCACTTGGAAGGTGAATTCAAGAAAATAAAAATTTCCACCTTTGATGGAGAATCAAAGACTAGGGAGGAGGTTGAAGCATGGTTACTAGATATAAAGAAATACTTCCATATTTATTACTACTCTAGTAATATTAAAGTCAGAATGGCCATTTACAACTTAAAAGGAAAAGCTAGTATCTGGTGGCAACACCTAAATTAGCTAAAGGATTGAAAGAGAAACAGATGGAATGGTCAGATTTTAGAAAGCATTTCAAGAAGAAGTACTTATCTGAAAGTTATTATGAATGAAAAACTAAGGAATTCTATGAACTACAACTAGGACAAATGGCCACAGACGATATGATAAATAAATTTCTAGATATGTTGAGGTTTATAACATATATCAAAGAAGACAAAGTAAATATACAAAGTTTCTTTATATTTCTACCACAGTCATACAAGGAAAAAATTGAATTTGACAATCCCAAGTCTTTAAATGAAGTGTTTAGAAAGGCTCAGATGTTCTATGATAAATACAAACAGAGATCTAAAATTCTCAAGGTATAGAAAGGCAATAAACAAGACAAATTGAATCAATGTAAGAACGGATTCTAACCAACCCCTTTTCGTAATATGGTGAAAGGTTTCCAAAGGAAAGATTACCATTCAAATACACAGAATGCCCAATGGGGGAATAAAACAACTAACCTGGGAGTCAAGAAGGTTGGGGACAATCCAAGAGAACCATTGACATGTTGGGAATGTGGATAACCTCACTTGATGAGAAATTTTCCACGCTTAAATCTCACAGCAAGAACTTTAGTCCATAACCTTCAAGAGGTTTCAACACTCAGATATGTTGGTAGAAGCATGCATAAAATCAATGTAGCTCTGGATGGCATACAAGAAGATCATCAATCCTCTATTGTGGAATTTGAAGGTAAAATTCATTCCCACAATGTGTCTATACTAATTGACCAAGGAGCTACTCAGAGTTATATTACTCTCGCTTTAGTTGAATTGAACAAGATAAAGAAAGTAAATCATGCTAAGTCCTGGTTAGTTCAGTTAGCAACAGGGAGCAAAAAAAAAGAACATATTTTATTTCTGATTGTGAACTGAGAATAGATGGTCAAAGTATAATGTTAAATATGAACATATTACCTTTGGGATCTTATGATATAATCATTAGAATGGACTAGCTAGAGAAACATAAAGTGATATTAAACTGTTATGAAAATTTATTTGTGTACAAAGATGAAAATAACATAGTTAGAATGGTACAAGGAATCAAAAAACCAATTTCTGTTAGGCAAATATCAATGATGCAATTTAAGAAATGCATGAACAAAGGTTGTCAAATTTATGTTGTACAAGTAACTAATATTCTAAGAGAAGAAAGTAAACTGAGTTTATAAGACTTTATAGTCCTACATGGGTTCAAAGATGTATTTGTAAATTAAATAACAGAACTACGTCCAAGGAGAGAGATAGATTTCTCTATCGATCTATTACCTGGATCTGCCCTGGTATCTAAGGCAACTTATAGGATGCGCCTACCCAAATTGACAGAACTGAAAATTCTATTACAAGAACTATTGGATAAGGAAAATATTAGACCAAGTGTTTTGCCTTGGGGAGATGTAATATCCTCAAAATTTTAGAATATTAAATTCTAAATGAAGTTTGAAATAAATTTCCGGTTTTGGAATGTCTTCCAAAATGACCTTTTTTGAGTAACTTTACAATGCAATGGGAACCGATGATCTTCGGAGGGATTATTGTAATGACTTAGAATATATATTATTGGCCTTCCTGTTGGAATTACATAGTCAAATCCTTAAATTCCATGGTTATGGGGCATAGAGTGCATCGCCATTCAACACTAAGCATAATGTCACAACCACCCATGTCAACAAAAAACATGTGATATTTGAGGTTATACTGACCAATTTGTAGGTGCACATTTTCACCACGGCCCGCACATTTCATGGAACCACCATTAACAATAATGATTTTAAAATTGTTGACATCATAGATATAAAAATTGATTTCTCATGCTGGTTGAATACAACTTGTGGCTACGACCAAATGAAACCTTCTTCCTTCGATGCTGGTAGGTTTTTCTAGGTGTGAAACTTTGTGCCAATCACTTTCTGCAGGAATGAGACATGAAAAATAGGATGCAACTTGGAGTGATTGGGCAAGGCTAATTGATATGACACTAGTCCCATGTGTTTTGGAATAGTATTAGGACTGTAAAATTTGGGGGTAAGTTTTTGACACTAATGAGATTTTAGTGAAGTCTTGTTGTTCGGTTGTAGATGGAGAAACCTCTAGTCCCCTTCAACAAATTGACATTCAAAATGACCCTGATATGAATATTTCTTTATGTGGTTCTAGGCCATGACAAAATTCTCCATGAGAATATGTAGAATGTTCATGCAGATTGTAATATTATGGTCAACCTCCTGAATTTTTGAGACACTAGGAATTTATGAAAGAATTGATGTTGGCTTATGTCCATACACTACTTCAAACATAATCATGAAAGTGGAAGTATGGTAAGAGGTGTTGTACTACCATTCAACTAGTGGTAGCCACTTAACCCACTAATGTTGTATGTCGGACACAAAACAACTCAAATATGTTTCCAAACATTTGTTGACCACTTCTATTTTTCCATTAGTTAGGGCATGATATGTTGTGATAAGATGCAATTGGGTGCCCTAGATCCTGAATAATCCTTGCCATAAATTGATGCTAAAAGTTGGATCTAATTCAGAAACAATAGAATGAGGCATTCCATTCAGTTTTAAGACATTATCCATAAAACATTAAGCTACTATGGATGTGGTGAACGGTGTTGAAGAGAAAAAAAATAAGCATATTTGGAAAGACAACCAATCACCACCATGATGACTGGCATATTTCTTGATTTGGGTAAGCCAACAATGAAATTCATTGAAATATCTGTACAAATAGTAGGTGGAATTGGAAGTGACTGGAGTGTGTCGGGAGGTTTGATAGTCTCTCTGTTATTGCATTGATAGGTATCACATTCAGCCACAAAGGTGTGAATGTCATGTTTCATACCGTCCTAGAAGAAATAATGTTTGAATTATTAATAAGTTTTGGTAAAAATTGAATGACCTGTGGTAGGTGAAGAATGAAACTGAGAGAGGACCATGGATTTAAGGGATGATTGTTTGCTTAAATATATGAGACCTTTATAACGAAACTTAGAATTATACCAGGAGTACCCTGGAAACTATTTGTGATCTTGTTGTAGTTACTAGATTAGGCTACAAATTTTGGGGTCGTGAAACCATTCATAACAAACATCCTGAAACCAGTTAGTGATAAGAAATGAGAGGGAAAAGAGGGACCCTTCTTCTTCATATTTTATGGAAAGAGCATTAGACACCACATTTTCTTTTCCCTTTTGTAATTGATCTCATAATCATATCTAAACAAATTGGTTAACCATTTTTGTTGCTCTGGGGATGAAATTTGTTTTTCTAGGAAGTACTTAAGGCTTTGATGATCCATTTTATTTTGGAAGCAACGAACCAATAGATAAGGGCTCCAGAGATGCATTACATGAAAAATAACCAATGTTTCCTTTTCATAGACCGATTTTCCCAAATGTGGCTCTGCCAATTGTTTGCTAGTGAAGGCCAAAGGTCATCAATATTACATAAGGAATTCCTTGATTCCTCTCCCTAATGCATCACATTCCAGAAAAAGGTCTTTATGAAGTCAAATAGGGCCCATACAGGAGTAGTGCACACAGCTTTTTTAAGGGTTTGGAAGGATTGGTAAATGATTGGAATACAAGTGAAGGAATTATTTTTAAGTAGGGTTGTTAGAGGAGCCGCGATTTCTCCATAATTATGGACAAACATGTGATAATATCCTATTAAACCTAGGAAACTACATAAACATTTAATATTTTTAGGGTGAGGCCAATTTTGCATTGCTTCAATTTTCTTAGGATCCATATGTACACTATTCTTGCCAACAATATGACCAAGGTACTCAACTTCATAGATTCCAAAAGAACATTTATATGATTTAAGAAAAAGTGTTTTCTTGGAGAGGAGATTGAGAACTTGATCCACATGGGTGAGATGGACTCACCAAGTTTTAGTATAGATGAGAAAATCATCAAATAAGACTAACACAAAGTCTCGAAGGAAAGGGGAAAATACATGAGTCATGATACTTTGAAAAGTTTAGGAGGAATTACAGAGACCAAAGGGAATGACCAAGAACTCATAGTGGCCCTTATGACTGAGAAATGAAGTCCTGGGACTGCCTTCCTCTTTCATGCATATCTGGTGGTAGCCAGAATGGAGGTCAAGTGTGGCAAAGTATTGAGCCCCATTGAGTTCATCCAAAAGGTCATCAATGACATGAATGGGAAATTTATCCTTGATGGTAAGTTTGTTGAGGGCACAAAAAATTAGGACACATGCACCAATTTCATTCCTTCTTGAGGACCATGACGACAGGGGAAGAATAGGGGATGCTACATGGATAACATTGACTTTTAGACATTCTTAGAAAATTTTCTCAATTTCATTTTTTTCAGAAAATGGATGGCGATAAGGGTGCACATTGGGAAGAAGAATACCCAAAATTAAAGGAATGGAATATTCATGGTCGATGCATGAGCGAAGGCCCTGGGAAGTTTGAAAAACACTGTGATGTTTGGAAAGGATAGATTGAAGGTTGGGGTGCATGGAGGGAGTCTCAACTTCTTGAATGGAGTGGAGTTGGGAAATGATTCCAGCATGATTTTCTTTTAGTAACATTTCCATGCAGTGGGAGCTGATGATCTCCAGAGAGCATGTGATATTTCCTTGGAATTTATACTCTTGTCCTTTCTGTTGGAATTGCATAGTCAAATCCTTAAGATTCATGGTTATGGAACATAGAGAGTGTAGCCATTTATCACCAAGAACAATGTGTAAGGTAGTTAGAGAGGTAGTAGGGGGGCCCATAGGGCCCATAGTGATAATAGTGTAGGTCATTCAATGTAAGGTGGACTAGGTCCACTATATTATTAAATAAGGCCCACTATGGTAGTTAGATATAATAAATGTAAGAGGACTTCTTAGAAGGCTCTACTTCTAGAATATTCCTCCTCTAGAATGTTCTTAGGTGATGGTAGCACTATATAAAGGGGTTCAAGCAATGTAATGGGACATGAAGAGAAGTATTATGTTTGGATCGGTAGCTCAATAGGAGGAATCCCCCTCGAAGAGGCAAGTGAACAGGAGAGGATCCCTTCCATAATAAGATCCATTGTATGGTGTTGCCCTACCTCAAGGGTTTGGTAATAATAAAGTGTGGTTTCTTTTATTTTGCTTTGTGGATCTATTGAGTATTCAGTATTTGTGGTGATTATATTGGTATATCTATTCAGGTTCTTAACAAGTGGTATCAGAGCACTTTCCTTGGGCAGACATTGTGGGCAAATATTTTTATTTTTGCAGATTTTTGTTTCGGAGCAGAAAAAAGAGGGCCGCGACATTCTCGAAATTTTTGGTATATTTATGTGTAAAAATTGCAGAAAAGGGTTGTAGATCTGAGTTCCTCTCAGAAAAACACCCAATTTGAAAAAAAAAAATCGTTCGAAATGGAGTCCGGAAGGTCAAGATATTGAGGTTTTAAAATCTGCAAATTTTCAGGGTTTTTTCTACGGACGGCGGCGCGATTTGTTTTTATTTTTGTAGTATTTGTAGGATGAATTTTTCCAGGAAAGTTACATATATTAGTTCCTCTCACAATTTCACCCAATTTCAAAAAAAAAATCATCCGAAACGGAGTCCGGGAAGTGAAGTTATGAGCATTTGAAGTTCAACAGTTTTTTAGGGTTTTTCCAGAAAAAGCCGCGATTTTCTGTCGAAACTTATTGGGTCAATTTTTTTTTTTGATTTTTTTCGTGACGGATGCAGGACCAAAGAGTTCATAGGGTGCTCATATGGATAGTTCGTCTCAAACCTTGAAAGAAATTCTTGATTCATTCAAAGCCCAAGTGGATGCTAGATTGGATGTGTTAGCAGAAGGCCTCACAGACAGCCTCACAAATATCATTACAGATGGCCTCAATGATAGTTTTCGTAGTATTCAAGATTCATTGAATAACATGCAGGAGAGATTTCTTATGGAGGGTCTCATGAATGCATATAATCAAGAAATATATGCTTGGTACGATTTTGAGGCCGATTGTGATGATTGGTATATGGATAGTTGTCATTTCTGGAATGACAACCACTTCCATATTTTATTTGATGACTCTACTCCACCTTCTGTAGAGAACATAAAGGTCCCAGATCGGGAGCTAGTTACCAGCGTTCAGTCTGCATATTCTACAGTGGTATTATTCCTTCCAGATTCTGCTATGACCATTTTCCCCTATGTGGATGGATCTTCTTATTTGGATCCACATGATAGGTGTCAGTCTTTGGAGCATCATTTGAAGTTGGTTATTGGATTCCAAAATCTTCTACAGGGAGTTCACATGAGCACTTGGACATGGGACCCAGGCTTACAATGGTGGTTGGACTACTTCAGCATGGTGGATTTCCTTTCTCCATGGGACTTTGGTTCTTCAGTCTTCTTCAGCATTACGGTCCACAATTATCCATGGGACC